>PVJS01000397.1:94235-124235 GCA_004027185.1 Glis glis
CCCCGGCCCTATTTTTTATGCTTTATTTTGAAACCGTGTTTCACGAGGTTGCAGAGGGCCTCACTAAGGAGAGAGAGAGAGAGAGAGAGAGAGAGAGAGAGAGACAGAGCGAGAGCTGAGGCTGGCCGCGAACCCGGATCCTCCGGTCTCCGCCTCCCAAAGTACTGGGATTACAAGCGTGCGCCACCACGCCCGGCTCCTTTCCACTTATTATATTCAGTCCTGTTTGGATCAACCCTTCCTAACTCCCCTACTACAGAGAAAAGACCAAAACGGTGGCCTCTGCACCAGACCCAAGTCCAAGCTGGCCTGAGGAGAATGATGAAGTGGGCAGAGCAAGGAAACCAGGCCAGCAGAGTCATCTCTACAGTGGTGCACCGAAAGACTGTGACTGTCCAGTGTCAGATAAAGGCTCCACTCTTCCTGAGCTCAGCAGAGAATGTGAGGAGGATCTGGAGGCTGTCACCCCATTGATCGCCAGGGTTGAGTCAACTCATCTGGTGGGCTAGGCAAGTTGGAGCGTGTCCTTCCTTCCTCATGGCTCCATGTGCACTCCACCCTAAGCCGTGTGCTTGATCAAACAGGACAACCTTCCACTTTCTGGTTCTTCGGTCAAGGATGTACATGTTGCTGTGCTCCCTGGCCAGATCCTGCAAACAAGTTCCCAAGGTCCTACACTTTGCAGAGAGCCTTGGCTACCACCAGCAAACCTCTGCTAGAAGCTGTTACTCCTATTCATTAATTCGCTCATCTGCTGAATCAACAAATACTTATTAGTAATTATAACGGTGGAGGAGACCCAAGCAGCACCTTCTTAATGGATCTCATAGGTCAGCCTCTAACTGACATTGTTAATTGGGACAACTCGAGGAGAAATCATGAGGCTGGAGAATTAATGATATAAAGACTGTACTTACTGTCCTTTTTTGTAGAAGGCTGTGGGAGCATCCATCTGGAAGTCTGGAGAACAGCCCTTCTTTGGAGATTAACTAAAGACTGTAGCCTTGCATTTTGTTTCAGTAGACTATGCCTTCCAGTTGCCTCTTCTATCAAGAATGAAACTAATACTTGCAACAAACACTTCATAGTGTTTCGTGAAAACAAAAAAGGACTAAGGTATGAAAGCAGAAAGCATTATAAAAGTGTTATTTCCAAAAATTTTACACACTGATAGAATGGACCTTAAAGCTATTATTAATTGTATCTGAATGTTTGTCATACTGAGAAACATGTGTTAAGAGTACAAGATAATGCTGCTCTGCCATGTAATGACATAGCAAGGAGACCTGCACTAGAGGCCGTCAGGTCGGTATTAGACTTCCCAGTCTCCAGGACTGTGAAAAACAAATTTCCTTTCTTTAAAAATTACCTAGTCTTTCTTATTCTGTTATAACAGCAGAAAATGAACTAAAAGAGTATGTAAACTTTTGAGACTGATTTTTTTCAGTAAGCATAATGCCCTTGAGATCCATCCAGGTTATTACCTATATCAGTAGTTCAATATTTTTTATTACTGAATAGTATATTCCATTGTATGAATATGGCACAGTTTGTGTAACCATTCATGCTTTGAAAGGCATTTGGGTTGTTCACAGATTTATACTATTACAAATTAAGTTGCTGTTAAATCCATACATGAAGTTATCTCTACCAATCTCACTAATATGTACTGGGAAGGGTAGGTAGCAGGTGGGGTACAGAGGGAAACACATCAAGTGCTATGTGCATGTGTGTTTGTATCACTTTGAACCTCACTATAATGTATAATTACAATGCACCAATAAAATTATAAAAATAAAAAATGAAAAGATTCTAGATAAGCCAGGTGTGGTGGTGCACACCTCTAATTCCAGTACTTGGGAGGCTGAGACAGAAGGATCACAGGGTGGAGGCTGTTGTAAGGTAACTTAGTGAGACCCAGTTTCAAAAAATAACATAAAATAGGGCTGGGGATGTAGCTAAGAGGTAGAATTCCCCCTGGGTTCACTCCCCAGTACCACACACACACACACACACATACAAAATGAAAATTAAAATAAATAAAAAGACAAAAGCTGGGCGTGGTGGTGCATGCTTGTAATCCCAGTACTTGGGAGGCGGAGACAGGAGGATCCGGGTTCGCATTCAGCCTCAGTTACTTAGAGAGGCCCTCCACAACTTAGTGAGACCCTGTTTCAAAATAAAGGATAAAAAATAGGGCTGGGGGTATAGCTCGGAGGTAGAATGGTTCAACCAGTACCGCAAAAATAAATAAATAAATAAATAAAAAGATATAAGATATTGAAATAAAAATGACCAACTTATTCATTCTAAATACTAGACAACTATACTAACTAGTAATATTTAATGTCTTGCACTAAAGGACTTGCCAAATCACAAATATTACATAATCCTTCCAGAAAGTTAAAAGCATAATTAAGAGAAGGCTGAAGGCTGGGGATGCAGCTCAGTGGTGGAGCGCTTGCCTAGCATGCACAAGGCCCTGTGTTCTACCCCCAGCACCACCACGAAAAAAAAAGAGTTGACTGAAATGGAAGCACACTGTACCCTATACCAGTTTATGTACAACAGATATGATTATGTGAGAAATAAAACATTTTAAAATGGTTATTTCACATTATCAAGCAAAGTTCAGAGCAGGCCAAGAAATAACTCCATTCCAGAGAATTCTGCCTTTACTTCCAACTCATGTAACTGAACCTAGAATTGTCAGCACCCTTCCCCAACCCAACTACAGGTTCTCCTATACCAAAGAAATGCAGTCAAATGGAAAATATGACTACTCTTCCTGACTGAGCAGATTAAACCAATCATAAGCATTTTTACATAAAACACACATCATAGTAAGCGCTACACAGCCTTATTTACCCAGCCAAAATCTCACCTTTTCCTCTTCTAAGTTGACTAACAAGCACTGTATTCTTAAGAATCAGACTCTTCACTTTCAAACTTACCTATTTGCAGGCCATAAAAGATTTAATTGAAAGTAAAGGGTTCATTGGATACCTCACTTTATAAAGAAGTATTGCACCTGTGTAATGCTCTCTTGGCAGCCTTTAAAATAAACCTAACTTTTTCCTTCTACCGAGTTAGTAGCCCAGATTAAAAGCCATTTAAATGCTCTGCAGATCCCATGCATCATTATTTCTGGAGACCAATTATATCAAACGCAAATATATCCATGTCCTACATTAAACACAATCATTTTGCTATAAAATTTTTGAAGGGAATTTTGTTTCTGTAATTATTTTTTGTTTCAGATATTATCAGGCCTCATGTAATACACCAAATTAAAAAATCAGCTGTGATATCTAAGAAATCATCAGGCACATAGAGAAATGCTTAGAGTGAGAATATTCAACTTAAAAACTGTTTTCAAATGCAATGATACTTTTATGAATACTCCTTCTGACGATGAATGTAGCTGACATAATATTGTATTTTATTTCCATTGCTCAGTCTGGATTTTGTACTTTCTGCAATTTGAGGCCAATATAATTGTGATCAGGTCTTAAATGTTTTCCTAGATCCATCAAACTTATAAACTCCAGCATGCCTTTGGTTCCTAATGAATGACATGGTCCTGCCCACATCAGCCCCAGATAATCATCTTTACCACAGACCTGGGCCAGAAGTCTTCAGAGAATGACCCACCAAAAACCCAATGCAAGGGCTGGGCACAGGGAAATACTGGCCAGTCTTCACATGAAATCTGGTGCTGCCAGACCTCTGGTGAGGGGTCCACCTGTGGTTGGAAGTGATACCTCTTTGAGCACTCAGGGCCCCTCAATGCCTGGTGGCTGCATTCAGTTCCTTGTTTGAAGTCTCTCTTTACATATTTCAAATAAAATCCTTTTTGAGGTCTAGTTGGATGTTAGAGAAATAATATGCAACTGAGCACATCCCCTCCAACACTCAAAAACAAAAAACAAAACAACAACAAAAATTCATCAGAAAAATTCTTGATAAGTAGACACAATGCATACCTCTTAACATCTCCAGAGTTTTCTTGATGGCCATCACTGGAGCTAACGGCCTGGGCTCTCCACCAGTAGTGGATTATGTGGGGGCCCAGTCTCTCAGCCCAACACTATATAGACTCACAGTCTTTCTACTGGACTACTTTAAATGTAAAATGTCAGGAAAATCTGAGAAATTGTGTGAATAATTATAGTATATCCTTATTATTTAAAATTCCAGGAAGATTTTTTAATATTTACAATTCTTATTTCCTTGGTGATATGGATGATATTGAATTTCTAAAACAATGGCATCTTACAATTTATAAGCTGGATGTGGTGGGATCCAGTACTCGGAAGGCTGAAATAGGAGAATTGCAGGTTCGAGGCCAGCCTCAGCAATTTAGCAAGGCCCTCTGCAATTCAGCAAGACCTGGTTTCAAAAATAAACAAATAAATAAATAAATAAGAAAATAGGGCTGGGGGCATAGCTCAGAGATAAAATGCCCCTGGTTTCAATCCCCAGTACCACACACACATGGAATTTATACATTACATATTCTTTGAACATATACCTTACACAGGGACAGAATACTATGCCTTTTATAAGCATCTCCCTAATCCATTCTTTCACTTTACACATTTAATACATGTTGAACACCTTCTCTATGCCAGGAACTGGGCTGAACCCTGCTGAGAACAGCAGACCAGGTCCCTGAAATAAAGAAGGCAATTATTGCAACCCATCTTGCAGTTGTATGTACATGCCTCTGCAAGACTAACTTAAGCCTATTTTACCTAAATCCAATCCCATTTCTCCTTGTTTTCCCATGTAGAAGGTAAACAGCAACCAATCACTATCCTCTCCAACATAGCCTTCCTTACACTTGAAGTGTTCAAAGTTCTTTTCTTTTGCTCAAAATAAACACATTTTTCTGCAAAGAAAAGATTACATTTGATGTGTGCAACAAGCCAATATAACTCCTTTGCTGTGTCATCACATTGTCATTGGTATGAAAATATAGACTATGAATTTTCAGTCACATTGAAAGAATAAAGCAAGAGATAGTCCCGTACGATCGGCTAGTTTCTTAGGCATTAGCCTATACCTAATCCTGATATTGCTATTCTATGAAAATGTGTATAATGGAACAAAAATTTTTCATCACTGCGTTAGCTTAGGGAAAAATAACTAATAGCTCTCTATCCCTTATGACTCATAGCAGAGCGCCCTGCCCCCAAAGAAATCAAGACACACTGTCACCGAACCACATTATTATCCCTTAAGAAGACTATAAAATGTGTACATCATTCATTCGTTGACATTGAACTTGTGCCAAAACTATTAAGAGCATATATTAATAGATATCCCAAACGTGTAGGAGTGAATACTGAATAAAACACAAAATGATATTGGTATTCACTATTAATTTGTCTTTTATAAATGATTAAGTAAAGCATATGAAGGAAATAAAAGGGAGATAAATACCCTTTTATCACAAACAAGGGGATTTCTCTTTCTCTGTGCTTGTACCAACCAATGTAAAAGTCTGTGTAATTGCCTATGGTCAACATCATATCACTGCCAGATCACACATTAAACAGATAACCACTATTATTATAAAAGCGACTTCTTTGACCTCCTATTTTGGTCTGGCCAGGAATTCCTGTATTCTCCCAGATCGGCTGTTCCGCAGTGCCAATCTTATGCTGTGCATGTCAAATTGTACCAGTATAAGTGACTGATGCCTTACAGAGCTTACTCAAAACACACTTATATGCATATGAATAGTATAAGTTCAAGAAATATGATAATAGTTGTTCCCAAAATGCTTTGCAAAATCTGAAGTCTATGTGTTGGCTAATTTTTCTTATATATAGCTAAGGTACAGTGTGTCTTATTTGGCAGCTGAATTTGACATGAAAATATAAAAGGTTTGGGCAACCACATATTTGGAAATAGAAATCTTTCCTGAAAACATGGCTTTGGTTTTTAAACATAGCTAAATTTCTGGAAACTTCAATTTGTTAAAGACAGCCAAGACTTCAATCATATTTAACATATTCCTGGGGTTTACATATAGTGTTTCAAAGTAATAAACAACATCTTGTTTGGAGTAGCAGGAAGAAAATGAGGCAAGCACTTCTTTAGAGTAAAAGCTCCACTTTTAAAAATAGTTTGGAGACTCATTCTTATGTTGGTAAAATCACAAAACACTATTCAGCAAACAAAACATGATGAGCTCAATTCAAGTTGGTAAACATTTTTAGCTGGCTTCATTTGTAGCTAGAATTTTAATGTAACCATAACTTCAAGAATGCATCCCTTATAATGGAAACTTGAGGGGCAAAACTTTTTTTAATTGTTAATAAGAACAATAGTGTCAAATTTGCACTGGAAAATCAGAAGAGATGTGATGACAAGAGTAAATGGATTGTTTGAACAATTTTAAAAATCACATTACAGTGCACTAACTAAAACGTATCTGCATTTACTCACTAGTACTTTCACTGCAATGTCCAAAGCCCAGGGGCCTGACTCGCTAGAAAGCAGCCTGCTTCTGCAGGTAGGGTCCCGGTATAACCTACCTTCGGCAATTCAGACATGCAGGAAAGCTGAGACTACTCCCCATGCTTCTGCCCCATGATCTAAACATAAGAGTGATGCCTAGAAATGGATAAGTCGCTAAGGAAGAATAACAAATACTTTGCAATCAGCAAAACATGGGTGGAAACAAAACTGCCCAAGGAAAAGAAGACATAGGGAGCTTTCTATATATATAAGAAGTCAGGTCAAATTTCATTGTCTCGCTGTCTCCCTGCACAGGGACTGAGCGACGGAACAACTGTCATAAGAGCAATTACAGATTCACATGCAGGAAACTTATGGCACACCACCTAGTAAACATACAATAGCTTCCTTATGTGGCTAATAGTCCTTTATTTCACCCTGCATGTTGATACTGTGTTTCAGTTTATATTCATTTATTTATTTATTGTGGTACTGGTGATTGAACCTAGGGACATTCTACCTCTGAGCTACACCCCTAGCCCTATTTTTATTTTTTTTATTTTGAAATAAGGTTTCATTAAGCTGCTGTGGGCCTTGCTAAGTTGCTGAGACTGGTCTCAAACCTACAGTCCTCCTGTTTCAGCCTCCCAAGTACTGGGATTACAGGCGTGTGTCACCATGCCCAGCTTGATTCTGTTTTTTAAAATAGTAAATATTTTGGTAGGTAAAACATGGGAATTCATCCAAAAGTTTATACATTGGAGATAGGTGAAGCTGCTTTCCCACCACTTGTGTTCAAAATAACTGACGAAGTGAACCTCAAAGGTAGATGGTTCACATCTCTTGACCTGGAGTAAGTATTAGTAACAGTTCATCTCCAAAGTATCCCAGTTTGAATGATCAACTATATGGCCACTCTTCTTGTAAGATAATGAATGCCATGAACTTGATAACTTCCAGGGCACCAAGCATATTTGCTCAAGTATTTCTGTGAAGTCAGACAGCACAGAATCTGAACTTTCCCAGCTACACTACAAGTTCCTTCAGTACCGAGGGTCCCTTTTAGTTAACTGTATATCCCAGAAACTAGCACAGTGTCTGGCACAGAGCAAATGCTAAATAAATGTTATTTTGGCATATCACCTCTCCAGCCCTACATTATAATTTAGTTTGCTGGGAACTTGATCATGTTTCCCTTTCACAAGATATCATACCGGTCCATTATATTGATGACATTATGCTGTTCGAACCTGAAGAGCAAGAAGTAGCAAGTCCTCTAGACTTATGGGTAAGATATTTGCATATCAGAAGATGAGAAGCAATCCAGTCAAAATTAATGCGCAGGCTGGAGGTGTAACGAAGTGGTAGAGCACTTGCCTAGCAGGTATAAAATCCTGGGTCGGAACCCCAGCAAAAAAAACTCAGGGGCCTTCTACCTTGGTGAAAAATTGAGGGGTCCAGTAGTAGGGGGATATCAAGATAGTCCTTCTAAGGTGAAAAATAAGGTGTTGTATCTGTTCCTCCTACAAACAAGAGAGGCACAATGCCCAGTGGGTCTTGTTGGATTTTGGAGGCAACATGTTCCTCATTTGGTGTTTTACTCCAGCCCATTTTCTGAGTGACCTGAAAAGTTACTGGTTTTGAGTGGGGCCCAGAACAAGAGAAGGCTTGCAGTAGGTCCAGGTTGTTGCACAAGCTGCTCTGTGACTTGAGCCATATGATCCATCAGATCCAATGGCGTCTGATGTGGCAGAGGCAGATAGTAAGGCTTGATGGAGCCTTTGGCAGGTCCCCATAAGTGAATCATCATGAAAGTCATCAGGATTTTGGAGCGAGTCCCTACCATCATTTACATGTAACTATTCTCCTTTTGAGAGACAGCTCTTGGTCTGCTACTGTACCTTAGTAGAAACTGAATATTTGACCAGGGGCCACCAATATATCATAGAATCTGAGCTGCCCATCATGAGCTGGGTGTTAGCTGACCCGCCAAAGCATAGAATTGGATATGCACAGCAACCCTCCCTCATCAAAGAGAAGTGGCATATGGGTGATAGAGCCCAAGTGGGCCCTGAATGCACAAGTTAGTTACATGAAGAAGTATCTCAAACACCCAGAGTCCTCACCCCTGCTACACTGCCTTCTCTCTCCCAGCCTGCACCAGTGGGGAGGAACCTGTCATCAGCTGACAGGGAAAGAGAAAACTCCGGCCCAGTGTACCAAGAGTTGTGCACAATATATGGATACCACCCAAGAGTAGATAGCTACAGCTCTACAGCCCTTCTCTAGGACACCCCTGAAGGGGAGTGGTGAAGAGAACTCTTCCCAGCAGGCGGAACTTTGGTCAATGCACCCAGTTGTGCACTTCTCTTAGAAGGAAGAAGTGCAGTTGTGTGATTATGTATCAACACATGGGCTGTGGCCAATGGTTTGGTTGGATGATCGAGTACTCACAAAGAAAGTTACTGAAAAGTTGGTGACCCCCAAACTGGAGAAGAGGCATATGGATAGACCTCTCTGTAAGGACACAAAAAATAAAGATGTCTTTCCCATGTGAATACTCACCAAAGGGTGCCTCAGTGGGGAGGGTTTAGTAATCAAGTGGATATGATGGCCCATTCTGTGGAATGGTCTTTCCTCAGATGCTATTATGACTCCTCCCTTTCTTAAGAACCAACAACCTTCTCAGAGAGACTTTTCCTACCCACTCTACCTAAAATCCCAGACCATCCTACTTCCTATCCTTCCCTAGTTTAGTTTTTCCCATCACACTTACCACTAACTAATATATTCTCTGTGTGTGTGTGTGTGTGTGTGTGTGTGTGTGTGTGTGTTACTAGGAACTGAACCCAGGGGCATTCTACCTCTGAGCTACACCCCTGACCCTATTTTGTTTTGAAATAGGGTCTTGCTAAGTTACCATGCACTGGCCTGTAACCTACAATCCTCCTGTCTCAACCTCTGCTGACAGCAACACAGGAACATATCAGATAAGACAGCCAAGAAAAAAGCAATTCAGAGCCAGGCGTTGGGGCACAGGCCTGTAATCCCAGTACTTGGAAGGCTGAGACAAGAGGATTGCAGGTTCCAGGCCAGTGTGTGGTAACTTAGAAATACCTTTTTTAAAAAAATTAAAATGCCTAAGGGATTAAAATGCCTAAAAAATAAAATAGGGCTGGGGGGTGTAGCTTGGAGGTAGAATGCCCCAGGTTCAATCCCCAGTACCAAAACCAAACAAAAAGACAACTTGGAACTCAGCAAAGATTGCACTGGTAGCAAGTGGATGATTTGGGAGAACATGAATCCAAACCTGTGTTCCATCCAGTAGTCGACTCTGCCTTTTTTTTTGTTTGTTTGTTTTGGTGGTGGTGGTACTGGGGATTGAACCCAGGGGCATTCTACCTCCAAGCTACACCGCCTATTTTATTTTTTATTTTGAAATATATATTTTATTTATTTTATTTTATTTTTTATTTTGAAATAAGGTTTCTCTAAGTTACTGAGAGCCTCACTAAGTTGCTGAGGCTGACTTCGAACCTGTGATCCTGTGTCTCAGCCTCCCAAGTACTGGAATTACAAACATGTGCCACCATGCCTGACTTCAATCCTGCCTTTCTGATGTTACTAGCTTATTACAAATTTGCATATCATTTGAAGACCTCAAACAACAATCATTATCATCATTTAATTACTCACATATGTATTGGTCTTCATCTTACACCCATTTATTTGGCATTAAACTGGACACTCGGATTCAAAGACAAGACCCCTCATGGTTTAAAGTCTAGCAGAGATGAAAACAAAGTTCCTGCCATATAACTGGAACTATAATAGACTAGACTTCTGCTGGAGTCCGGAGGAGGAAGAAGATGCCCCTACTTAAGACAAGACTGAAGGCAAAGTTTGTCTTCTTTGTAGTTCTACATAAGACCTTTTTGATTGACTCAAATGAGCCGAAGACATGCTCTGCAACTTCTGTAATGGTGACCACTCATCCATAGCCCATTCATCTTTGTCTCTCTCACTTGCTTATTAGGAAATTACCAAGCCAGGTGTGATGATACACGCCTATAATCCCAGTACTTGGGAGGCTGAGACAGGAGGATTGCAGGTTCATGGCCAGCCTCAGTAACTTAGTGAGGCCTTTCGCAACTTAATGACACCCTGTTTCTAAATAAAAATAAAATAGAGCTGGGGGTGTAGCTCAAAGGTAGAATGCCCCTGGGTTCAATCCTCAATACCATGGGGGGGGGGAGAAGTTACCCTCATTTTTTAGTAGAAGATAGAAACCTGGAAGATCCTATGCAAAATATTCTTTTTAAAAGGAATTTCCGATCTAAATGAGGAGAGGGTCTGCAAGAATTTCCAACCATCCACGTAGGAGAAAAATTTGGGATGAAACATTAAATATTTGACTCAATCCCTCTTCCCATAGTCTAATGATAGGCAAATATCAAGAGAAAAGATGAAAGCCAGTATTTTAAAACTATTTGCCTGACTGATCCATAGCTTATAGACTCTGACTCTCAAAGCCCCTATTAAAAATTAGAAGGAAAATGTGAGTATCTATAAAGCATTTTCCAGAGAAATAAAATCTTATATGTTCTCTATGCAAGCAGAAAATATAAGGTATAATAATTTTGCTGATAAACCTCAAGGTAAGACTTTAAAAATTAAAAAGGAAATGGATATGGAGTCACATCTAGATATGCCTAGGAGAACTTTGAAAGTACACACATCACAGAGTGGATGACCTTGGAGAGACTGCAAAGTCTTTTACTTCTTATTTTATATGATTTTCTGAATTTATTATGTGCTTTTTTCCCTTTTTTCAAGGAAGAAAAAGAAAGCCATACAAGGCTGATATTAAAAGCTTTCATATATGCACATCTTAGTAAAAAAGAAGGAAGTCCATTGTCAATGAATATGTTGATTTACATAACAGACACCTTTATCCAGGGTTAGCAGGAAGTACTATAGCACAGTGGTTAGAAGTGGGGGTTTCTAAGCTAGAAAGACTTTGGTTTGAATTTAAGCTTCATTCTTACTGGTGGTGAGACTGGAAAAAATATATATAATTTGCCTTCTTGAAACCCATTTTCCCATCTGTAAAATGGGGAAAATAATGCAATTTCTCAGTTTTGTCATTAAGGTTTTAGAAGTTAATATGTCTGGTAAATCCTAAGCCTTCAGTTAAATACAATTATTGCTATTGGAGATTACAGTTAGCAAAAGTGACCAGGTAGCTCTACAATGTTAGCATTAAATTACCCAAATGTAGAGATAAAAGATCAGGAAAAACAACCCAATAATAAACTGTAAAGAAAGCCTGGATTTGTCAACAAGGCAGCTCAAATTCTCAGATATTGATTAGACTAATGTTATAGTTAGATATAGAATGGCCCTTGAAGAGTTCATAAATTGGTGTTTGGAGTTGATGTAATTGAGTCATGAGAGTTGTAATCCCATTACAATGGATTTATCTAGGTGGTGGCCTAGGCTGGTAGGGTGTGACTGGAGAAGGAGGTCCCTGGGGATGTGGCCTTGGGTACTATATATGGTTCTTCCTCCCCTCACTGGCTGTCTTGCTTCCAGCCTCCATGATGTGAGGATCACAGCCTTGTGTTCTCCGTCTCATTGCTTCCCGCCTCCATGCCCTGAGATCCATGGTCCCCAGCCTCACATGGACTAAAACATGAGCAAATAAACCTTCTTTCCTCTAAGTTACATGGTCAGTTCTTTAGATTATAACTGTGAACATGCTGACTAATATAGATAATAACGATACTAAATTTTTGCCCTGTTTCTAAATACATCATGGGCTTGTTCTTCGAGTTTTCTAAGTAGTCAACAATCTCAAGAGAGGGGTCTTGAGTCTTAACAACGTCTGATTAAAAATAATAGAGGATACTGAAAGCATTGGGTTCAGCGAATGCTCTCAGGACTGAAAACTCAAGGTACTAATGTTGCTTTTTAAGACAATACAAACTGCCCAAAGAAATGCTGATTAAATTTGTAAAAGGTAAACTGCTTAACACAGAGGAATGAGGAGTTATTTTTTAAAGGGTTAGAGGAGATGCAATTGAAATTTATCACAATATTATCACAGTTAAGTACCAAACCAAGACAAGAAAAAATAAAACGTGATACACATAAAAGTGGTTAAGCAGAGATTTTAAAAGCAAGCTGTTTGGACAGTTAGTGGAAATCTTTATATGTTTATGTAAAAAAAAAATCACATAAAATAAATAGAAATAACAAGGTTAGGCCAAAAGAAAAATGACACACAATGAACTTGAAGTCTACAAAAGATTTCAAATAATCCTCAACATCTTTCTATGAATATTAAACTTGGCCTTCTCATGAAAGAATAAGGTTTTTAAAAGTTGGGCCGGGACTCAGGGATTTAACGATAGGGCCTTTGATTTCTTTCCTACTGTTACAGGGGTCTGATCACGTTTGGGACACATGCAAAGCTGGCACAAGATATGGACAGAGTGGGAAGCCATCTTGGTGGTGAAATACCTCCTGTGAGAAATGCAACTCCACCAGCTGATCCTAGAAAGAACCTTTGTCTTGGCTATAAATGAAGCCAAAGCGTTATTTCCAGAGCACCACTTATGCTACCTGGGAGGAGAGAGAACACTGTGGATGTGCAGTTGCTCCTGACCCGGATTTTCTCCTGCCTGCCCATTAGCACAGATTAGTTTACTGTTCACATGGCCCCCTAGACACTAGGCCTAGACACAAGAGCAAGTGGACTGTAACAGAAACAAGTCTTTGATGACAATGCAAAGTAGGCTAGGCCTAGGACCCAGTAGAGGAACAGCACGGGGTGTCAGGCCAGAAAAAATAGGCTCTGGTGTACAGACGGCATCCATATTTCCAAACTAAAACTCATGACACACAGCTTGACAAGTATGATTGTACTTATGGGAACAACAAGATAGAATATTTACAACCCGGGGTTGCCCTGGAAAATCCAGTATATATAAACACCACATCCATAAAGGCAGTAGAAGTGGGAAGGAGAATACAACCTACTTTAGAATTCCGCAAGTGCTGGTGGGTACACGTGAAAGCCAGTTTGTGAAGTCACCCGCATCTTTATTTATTTCGATCACAAACACATTACATATTTTTGACACACTGAGGGTTTCTCTGTTCCAAAGACTTGCCATAAGAATAGCAGGTGATATCTGAATGAAATAGATGTTTACAGTTGAGTAGAAAAGTGAGCATCATGTCAGATCACATTGCTTGCCAAGCTCTCCAAACTTGCCTGCCCAGGCCTTGCGAGAGAGAGTACTGAGTTCACCCTGAAACTTTGATATAAGAGAAGAAATATTGTCAGAAAGCCGGTGTGTGCCTGCACACAACTTTCAGGTTAGGATCCACAAGTTTTTAGAAAGAAAATGAATCAATTCAGATTTGTGCCACTTTTTTCCTGCCTTACCTCCATTTAATTACTTGCATGTGAGAGTCATTGTTTCTTATAAGACCCCCTCAAAAATACTTCAGTGAAAGCTTCATGTAGAAAGGAAAACAAAGGTCAGTAACCTAATATCCCCAAGCAACCCTACAACAACAAACCAGTGAGGGTAAAAAGTGAAGAAATGCCCCGACTGGGAAAAAAAATCTCCTTTTATTTATTCTTTCAACAGTTAAAATAAATAAAATAAAAGTTATGATTTGCCAGTACCTATAAAGTGACAGTGCTCCCGACTTTTAAAAATATATAAGGAGACCACATAAAAGATTAGGACAATCTTTTATGTAAGGTAGAAGCTTTTTAAGGACTGGAAATATATCGGATCTGTCATGTGCTATAGAAATTTGACATTTCGTAAAATGCCTCTGACAGAAGGAAGGGAAATCTCCCCTCTTTCAGATGAGGAAACCGAGGCACAGCAGCAAGTCTAAGGTTACCTGGTTAGCTCTAACTGAGTCAGGAGAAAACCTCCTCTCCTACGGAGTTTATAGATGAGTTTACTCATCCGTAAAATGAGGGTGTCGAACGCTTAAGGTCAATGCCAACCATAACATCCTGCAGTGCTGTATTGATTGATTGCTTTGTAATCTACTTATTTGTATTTTGGCTCTTAAATAAAGGTAAGGCTGCCAGGTTTGACATATTTCTAGCCCTTAGAAAGCTGACCTGACAGTAAAGCCCTTCCAAAACATTTAGAGAGACAATGTTCTGAACAATTTGCAGAATTTAATAAGGTGACACATTTTGAAGCACAGTGTAGTTACAGGCAGCCAACCTGAATGGATGCATGCAAGGGAGGGATTATTTTTTTTAATTTTCAAGATGTCAGTGCCAAGGGAGACATATGCCAAATGGTAACAGAGGGTTCTATTTTTTAAAAAAAAAAGTCTGAAAAGGCATGAAGAGCAATGAAGAACCTGACACAAGAAGAATGATGAAACACTGAAACCAGATATTAAGAATGAAAAAATGCATCAATTAATTATTTGAAGTTTAAAGGCATGTTATGCCTCTGCTTTTCTATTTATATCTGTCCCCAAAACATGGTCATATAGAGGTTACCCAATATTTCATAAACAACTCTGTATTTGATACTCTAAAATCATAGCATATAAATCAGAATATAAAATTGAAGTACATAAAAATATCTTCTATGTTAGCTGTAATGTTTCCTGTTTATCTTTACCATGGACTCTTATCAGTATTTCATATAGTGCCAAAGCAGAATTTTTGCAATAAGGGAGAAAATAACTGTGGCTTAACTACTGAATGAATGAGTAAATGTCGAAATTGTTAAAATCAGGAGTAGCCAGTTTACTGATATACAAAAAGTGCTTTAGTTTGATGTACTACACTTTACATGTATTATAGGCACAATGCTTAAAAATACAATAAGTCAGTGAGAAAAATATTCTTTGGGGACCACAGAGGGCTTTTTTGTAATATGTGGATTTATTCAAATATCCACACCATGAAAATCATGACTGAGGCAGTTGTGAATGCAGAGATACTTGGAAATATTTGTTAGGCTGGCTGGTTGTCTGGGGACCTAACAGACTTCCCACATTGACAGGTAACCAGGTAAACTTTCAGATTTCTGGTGCATTTTCCCTGCATGGAGAGAGGTATGTAAACTTGGCAATTCAACAAACCTCATTTGGAGTTTATTACTTATTGGTTGTTCTGTTTCTGAGCAAATTATTTAAATTCCCAGAGTCTGTTTCATTGTTGGAAAAATTGGAACAATATCTGACTCAGTAGATTTTAAAATTATTTTATTAGTTAGTGCCCCAAAAGCAGCCATCATGGTATATGACATACAGGAAGCATCCCAATAAATGGGAATCATCATAGTAGTGGTAATATGAGTATTAATGGTCTTCATCTTTTTCTTTCCTATTGTGGCAAGCTGCTATGAAATTAACAGGTTTTTGATTCAGAGAGTTTGGTTAGAAGCTAGGTTCTATGTTCAATGGCTGGGAGACAAGTAATTTCACTGGTTTCAATTTCTCCTTCTATAAAATGAGTAGCACAACACTTGATTCTTGCTATTATTATGAAAATTAAATGAGATAATATATCTAAGTCCTGCACAGTGGGAGTGATCACAAAGAACTACTAGTTCTCCCCTTCATTCCTTCTTTCCTTCATTCATATACAAGCACGTACTGAGCCCTAAGCACTGTGACCTAGAAATACAAAAGAAGAAAGACTGTCCATCTTTATTGCAAAAAAAAAAAATGAGAAGAGAAAGAGAGACATTAAAGGATGTGAAGAGAAATACTTTTAAGAGAGGTGAAAAATTAGTGCCTGAGAGTACAAAAGAGGAAAGAATAAAGCTTCCTTTTATGGTCTAATTAGCCACTTAACACCCACTAGGATGGCTATAACCAAAACAACAACAAAGAAATAACAAGTATCGATAAGGATATGAAGAAACCAGAACCATCACACATTACTGATGGAAAAGTAAATTGTACAGGTGCTGTGGAAAGCAGTTTGGCAATTTTCCAAAAAGTTAATCATAAAATTAAGACCCAGAATTCTATTCCTGAGTATATACTCAAAAGAATGGAAAGTAGGCATTCAAACAAAAACTTGTATACAAATGTTCAAAGCAGCACCATTCACAAGTGCCAAAAGGTGGAAACAGTCCATGTATGTTCATCAACAGATAAGTAGAAAAACAAAAGATGGTATGTCCATAGACTAGAATACGATTCAGCTAGAAAAAGGAATGAAGTGTTAATGTATGCTAGAAGACAGATGGACTTTGTAAAAATGTGTTAAGTGAAAGAAGCCAATCAGATAAGACCATTTATTACATGATTCCATTTATATATAATGTCCAGAATAGGCAAATTGACAAAGACAGAAAGTAGATTCATGGTTGATTAAAGGAGAGGGAAATGGAGGGATGGGTCTGAGGAATGGTGATAGCTAACGGGTACAGGAGGTTTTATTTATGTGTTTTTTGTAGTGATGAAAATATTCTAAAATTGTGTAAATGGTTGCACATATACTTGTGAATATATTAGAAGCCATTGAGTTGTAGACTTTAACTGGGTGGGTTATATCATATGTGAATTATATCTCAATAAAGCTTTTGGGGGGTATGAGGGATTGAATTCAAAGGCATTCTACCTCTGAGCTAGACCCCCAGCCCTATTTTATTTTATTTTATTTTTAGGTACTGGGGATTGAACCCAGGGGCGTTATATCTCTGAGCTATACCCCAACATTATTTTATCTTTATTTTTTTATTTTGAAACAGGGTCTCACTAAGTTGCAGAGGGCCTCACTAAGTTGCTGAGGTTGGCTGTGAACCTGAGATTCTCCTGTCTCAGCTTCACAAGTACTGGAATTACAGGCATGCACCATCACACCTGGCTCAATAAAGCTGTTTTTATTTATTTATTATTATTTTACTTTTTTATACTTTTATTGGTTTATTATAGTCTCACATAATAATGTAGTCCATAGTGATCATGACATATATGCACAAAGGAGAGAAACCAAAAATTTAAAAAGTTCAGTCGGGCGTGGTGGCACACTGCTGTTTTTCCAGTACATGGGAGGCTGAGACAGGAGGATCTCAAGTTCAATGCCAACTTGGGCAATTTAGCAAGACCCTGACTCAAAATAAAAAATAGAAAAGGCTAGGGGGATAGTCCAGTGGTAGAACACCCCTGGCATTTCAATCCCCAGTATCACACAGACAAAAAAAAAAAATCAATGTTCTTGGATCTTGGCCAGACTTTTGCCAGATCCAATGTGGATAGTGACCATTGGTGACACTCCAGTGCTGGAGGAAACAAAATTATGAGTGAGTCAGGCAAAGTGAGGATAAGAAACCCCGTCCAAAGCCCAGGAGCCAGAGAATATGCTTGTATCTTCTAAAACACTGAGACATTGAGAGGGAGCTAGAACTGGACGAAAGTAGCAGAACCAGCTAGATATAAACCACTGCAAAGTTTGAAATACTTGACCGAGAATGTAGGGGTGGCCTGGAAAGCAAGCTTTGGGTGTCTCTATCACTTCTTGGGTGTGCGTGCAGGCAAGTTATGTCATCTTTCTTAATCACCCCATCTCTGCAAAATGAGAATGAAGCCAGGCATGGTGGCCCATGCCTATAATCACAAGTGTGGGAGGCTGATCACAGGTGTTCAAGGCCAACCTCAACAACTTAGCAAGACCCCGTTTCAAAATAAAAAATAGAAAATGGATGGGGGTGTATCTCGGAAGTAGAATGCCCCTGGGTTCAATCCCCAGTACCACAAAAATAAATAAATAAATAAATAAAAACATAACACCCACCTCACGAGATACTTTGAGAGTTTAATGAAGCAATACGAGCAAACCAAATAATTCAGAGCCTAGCACACAGTTTGCAGTCAATAAATACTAGCTCCTATTCAAGCCTGTCGGAAGCCAAGAGAGAGTAAAATGAGAAATTTCCAGTTATCAACAAAATGTTATAGCAAATGATAAAGATTTCAAGCTTTTTTGAACTTTTGAGTAATTTATTCACATTACCACTAATTTAACTTCCTCTGATCCATCAAGACATACATATGGTTTTTTGAAAACCCCTAGAGAATTATGGTAAACATCTCCTAGACTAATGATACTGATCTGGCTTCGGTAGCTCAAGCTTAGCTATAAAAATAACAAGTTCCTAGTGAGATGATATTCTAATTAAATATCCCAAACTTTATCCCAGGTATACACAATCCAATATTGGCGGAGCTAATTCAGCCAAGGACATTCTAGCCAGTACATAATAAATTCTCAGAAGCCAAAATTTCCATTTACACCTGTAAATAGAAAATTCAATTTAATGCAAATTGTTAAATAATAAGACCAGTGGGCAACGAACCATACTAAACACATCATATGAAATGGATCGGTCATGCAGCATGGTGACCAGCAAAGAAATCTGTGACATGCTCTGTAGCTAAGTAGTATGTGCTTATACACATTCATACACACACACACACACACACACACACACACACACACACACATGCACACGCACACGCACACGCACACAGAAAACAAGGGGCCACCAAAGAGGAGTAGCATGCATATGTTAAAGGAAGAAATCCCCAGTGTGTGGATGGTTACCTTCCTCTGTATTTAAAACATTTTGGTCATCTTCCATGCAATCATCTAACCACG
Organism: Glis glis; assembly: GCA_004027185.1. Classification (NCBI taxonomy): domain Eukaryota; kingdom Metazoa; phylum Chordata; class Mammalia; order Rodentia; family Gliridae; genus Glis; species Glis glis. Next base: position 113,380 of record PVJS01000397.1, read on the forward strand.
AAAAATGCTGTTTTATACAATGGTTGGCAGAACAGTTGTTAGGAAGAGGAATCTTGCAAAGGGCTTTACTGAAGCTAAAAAACATTAAGGAGTAAACTCAAGCATGGTCTTTGTTGAGACCTCCTCTTGAGAGAGATCACAAGTCATAGCCCGCAAATATAAAATTAGCATACCAACAGAACACACCTATAGAATTCTGCTAATTGTGAGACACAAGATTAAATAACCCAATGCACATCACCTTTTTCCTACCATAATTTGGACAAAAGATATGGCTTAAGCATCAGAGATTTGGGGCAGGATTCAAGGTGCTAGATCCCAGGTTTATCCTGTAGCATGTCTGGAAATCAAGTGGCCTGAGGGAGAAGAGTTTGGAGAGGGAAATGTAGGTTTAGCTTTCAAATATTTCTCAGGGATTTTTTTTGTCCTTAATAAACCATCATGCATTTGAACTTGGAAACAATTTAGAAGAAAAATAGAGTCATCTTTCACCATAGTGGCCAAGGTGCTGACACCTAGTCATGGGCCGTTACAAAAGAGTAAAATCTTTAATGCTGATGTGACACATTTTCACTGTTTGGATTCCCAGAGTCTGAAGAATATACAGACCAAAATTAAGGACATTTCACAGGCAATTTGTATTTTTCATATGTATTTGTAGAGTATCTGTTTACCCAGAGCTGAGGAGTTTCATGGGACGTGGGACGTGGAACTAATTTTTGGTGGTGGTGGAGGTGTTGTAGATGGAACCCAGGGCCTCGTGCATGTTAGACAAGCGCCATGCCACTAAGCTACACCCCAGCCCCTGGACATGGAACTTTAGAGCTGAAACCCACAAGAGCCAGGGTGAATAGAGAGCAAGCTGGTCACCCTATTTACTTGTCAATAAACAAAACTGATGTGTAATATCAACACACATCAAATTAACACATGTATATCGAAATAATTTTAAAATGATGCTACTCAAAAATTAAAATGCAAAATACTCAGCTAAATTATACATTTTTATTCACTAATTTTTCTTAGTGCCAGTCAAATCTTATAGGAAGTTTCAGGTACATCTTCTAATCAGAAGGTCCCAGGGTCAACCTAAGAACTTAACCAAGCCTGTTAGTCCTCAGTCATTTGAAAAGTTTTGGAGGGGAAATTTTAATGTAAAATCATTCTATATTGATTTAAAGAACTGATTCCTTTTTTTGTAAAATTCGCATCAACTTGATGCTAGGTTGGAATATTGATAAGCTTAAGGGAATAAAAATATTATCTGGAATATGATTTTAGCCTAACCCAAATAAACACTGAATCCTGTTCTTTAGTACATCAATTGAGCTTTTTGTTTTCTTCTTGCTAATAGATTTGTTAATGAGACTAATATAACAAAAGGAAGAAAATGTTTATATTTACCCTCCTTAATTATTCTTCATATCTTTAGGAAAAATTAGAATATGGGATTAGCAAAAGAAAGATGTTTTTCTAAATCTACTGTAGGTATATTTGTTTTCTCTGTTGATTGATTCCAAATCTCCAATGAAGTCTGCTGTTAATATTTTATTGCCAAAATCTTTCTTTTTTTTTTTGCGAAACTGGGGATTGAACCCAGGGGCATTCTACCTCTGAGCTATACCCCCAGCCCTATTTTTAATTCTTTATTTTGAAACAGAGTCTCACTCAGTTGTGGAGGGCCTCACTAAGTAGCTGAGGTTGGCCGCAAACCTGCGATCCTCCTGTCTCAGCCTCCCAAGTACTGGGATTACAAGCGTGCGCCACCACGCCCAGTGCCAAAATATTTCTATGTAATGAATTAAGAAGTAGTGATAATGTAAGACAACTTCATCCAGAGATCCAACAGGCATATGGAAAACACTGCGAATTACCAAATAAGTCCATTGAGTGAAACATAAAGTAAAAATGACTTTAAGAGACAGCTGGACATGTTTATGTAGGCAGAGGGGGTTAGAAGATATGCTGACAACATGGAGAGGTGTGTTGCAATAAACTTGAAGGAGACAGGCCATTGGGCCAACCACCCCCTTTTCTATCTAGGAATTCCTTATGTTCTCATTAGCCTCTCACATCTGGACAGCTGTGCTATTAAAATTTGGCCCTAAACTTGAGTCAATGAAAGAGTTTTGTGTGTCTCATTCTTCCTTTACATATTAAACACACACACACACACACACACACACACACACACACACACACAGAGAGAGAGAGAGAAGGAGAGGGAGAGAGAGAGAGAAAGAGAGAGTGTGTGTGTGTGTGTGTGTGTGTGTGTGTTTCAGTTTTTATTCAGGGAAGTATTTCAGTCCAGACATCAGATTTTTATGACTTGTGGCCAAGGACGAGGGAAGGGCTTTGTGAACAAGCTTGTTCTGATCATGTCCACCCTGTCTGATACAAGAACATGTTCATGGCACCTCACTTTCATAAACACACCATTCTAAACAGTGCTTTGAATGGCCACCTAAATACTGGGTTAGGCCTCGAGCTTCTATAGCTGAGTGGCTTTGGAGGAGAAAATGTTTCAAGGGTTAGAGGAAAAGGGCAGTTCTCTTCATTCCTTTATCTTTCATCATCTTTTCAAATATGCCGTTAGGAAATATTTTAGAAAGGATTGGTTAGAAGCCAAGAGTTTAACTGACCCTTCTAGTTGTTGCCATTTCACATTTCTTGCCTCAGGAACTGGTTGAGCTTTTGAACACATTCACATTTTAATTTATAAGATGTGGGTATAACCTGCATCTAAACACAAATCCCAAATACCTGCATTAGCTCTTCACAATTAACAATCATGTGGGCCCCCAGTCTCTTTGGCTCTAAAACACAATCCCATTAAGTTCATGCTATTATCTTTGATTTAAAGAAAGAGAAGCTGAGGCCCACAGAAGTTAAGTGACTTAGCCAAGATCACTTGCCCAAGTGGGAAGTGGCCAACTTAAAACTTGCACTGCCCGGCTCAGTCTAAACATACCTGGGAACAGAGTTGTCAGAGTAATTTGCATTCAAAGTCAGAATAAAGTTCTGGGGCTTTTGTTTGTTTCTTTGGGTTTTTTTGGTGGTGGTATTTTGTGTGTGGGGGAATTGAACCAAGGAACATTCTACCTCTAAGCTACACCCCAGTCCTTTTTATTATTTTTTTTAAATATTTTTTGTGCTGGGTCTTAAATCCAGGGTCATTCTACCTCCAGGCTACACCTCCAGCCATTATTAATATTAAGATTATTATTATTTTATTATTATTATTATACAGGGTGTCTCCAAGTTGATGAGGGTCTCACTTAGTTGCTGAGACTGGCCTTGAACCTACAATCCTCCTGTTTCAGGCTCCCAAGAACTAGGATTGTAAGTATATACCACCACACCCAGTTTAACGTTATGTTTTTTAATGTGAATTTAAAAAATAAAGTTGAAGCCAGGTATGGTGGTGCACACCTGTCATCCCAGTGCTTGGGAAGCTGAGGCAAAAAGATCGCAGGTTTGAGATCAGCCTCGGCAATTTAGCAAGACCCTATTTCAATATAAAAAATAAAAAGGTCTGGGGATATAGCAAGTTGAGTAAAAACATAAACAATGAGTTTATGCCCACTGTGTCCATTTCTAAGACCCCAATTCATTACATGGTAGCACATATGCTACTTAGTTATTTCAAGTAAAAAGTAAAACTACTTAAAGAAAAAATAATATACTCACCAAATACTTCTTTACAGTTATGTTATCAATTTTTAAAATCTTGGTTAAGAAAAAATGTACAAACATTATAGTTAAAAAGAAATCAAAATGTTGAAGTATTTTTCATTTTGAACATTATATTTTTTATTAATTTATTTTTTTTTGCGGTACTGGGGATTGAACCCAGGGGCATTCTACCTCCAAGCTACACCCCCAGCCCAATTTTTTTTAATTCTTTATTTTGAAACAGGGTCTCACTAAGTTGCGAAGGGCCTCACTAAGTAGCTGAGGCTGGCCATGAACCCGGATCTTCTGGTTTCAGCCTCCCAATTACTGGGATTACAAGCGTGCACCACCATGCCTGGCTGTTGAACATTATATTTTTTGTAGCAAAAACCCAAGCTTTGCCTATATTCTAATGAGCTCACAATTACTAAAAATAATATTCTCTCAATAAAAGCCAAATCCACTATCAAAAGCCATTAACAGTTCTTGTTGTAAGCATCAGCCTTATTCAGTATTTGGGCATGATAGTCTTGGGATATAAACAAATAGATGATAAACTGGGCATGGTGACACACACCAGTAATCTCAGTACCTGGGAGGCTGAGACAGGAGGATCGCAGGTTGGCATCCAGCCGCAGCAACTTAGGCCCTCCACAACTTAGTGAGACCCTGTCTCAAAATAAAAAAAATAAAATAGGGTTGGGGGTGTAGCTCATAGGTAGCGCACCCTGGGTTCAATTCCTAATATCACACACACACACACACACACACACATGATAGAGTAAGTGGTGGTGGCAAGAGGGTGGAGGAGTAGGTCAGATGCCTAGGGAGGATGCAGGCACAACGGTTCCCCTGAGGAGCAGGCACAAAATGCCAATTCCTTCTGTTGTGCTCACTGTCTCTACTGTGGTGCCCTCGTGCACGTTGGTTCCCTGTTGGAACAAGTGCCCTAATCTTAACCCCACTTCAAGGCTGTTCCTCTGATGACCCATCAAGTCCTTGCCAGTCTCCTCCCCTCAGGGCGAGTGCCTGTTCATGAGATCCAGAAGCTTCCTGGGGTCCTATTTCAGCCAACACAGGACCCTCAGCAAGTAAGAGACAGGGCCTCAGTGGCAACAAGGGCACCTGCCGGCCAGAACAAACCCTTGGCTGCTGAGGTCAGCCTCTTGGGAACTTTGCTTACAGAGCTGTTTAGTTGTTATCATTGGAACATTGGCCTCCGTCTGGCAGCCTTGACACTCGGCTTCGTCTCTCCCTCTTCCAGCCTCCTCCGATGTCCCAACATGCCTTTAGCCCGAGCTGGAAGGGCTGTAACATGTCACAGATGATTTAAACTAATTTCAGTGGTGGTTGATGGATTTCAAGGACCTGACCTTCTGTGCGTTGGGAAGACGTACTATCGCTTTCACTTGATTGTGTAGCTATCATTTGACTAGATGGGCCTGCCTTCTACACTCCCCATAGCATTCATCACACACAGTTGGTCTTCCCTGCTGCACTGCGAGGGCCAAGTCTGTCTTGATTGTGGTTTTGTGTTTATTCCCAGCAACCAGCACACAGTAGGGAATTAACTAGCATTTGCTGAATCAATGTAAACGATACAAACAGGTAGTTTGTCAAGTAACCCATTAGCTTGGGAAATGAAATGCCCCATCACATACCTGAATTTATTAATTGGCTGATAACACTGAATCATTAGCCAGCACATTTACATTAACTTTCACATATTTAACAAATATGCATAGGAACACATTTGGAAAAACTGCTGAACCCATTTCTGAGGGAGGGAAGAAGATCATACATATCTGTGCATTCAGCTGTTGCTTCCTATTACATGCAAAGAGTAAATTAAAGCACAGTTTAATTAAATAATATGTTTTACTATTATTTTAAATTTTTACTTTTTTTCTCCCCTTCAAAGAGTATTTGCTAAATTTGCTTTATAGAATTCTGAGTAAAGAGAACTAAAAGAGCCTTCTACTCAAAGCAACATTTCATTCAACAACAGATCTATAAAAACTGTACACTTTCTTTTTTTTTTTTTTTGCGGTACCAGGGATTGAACGCAGGGGCGTTCTACCTCCACGCTACACCCCCGGCCCTATTTTTTTATGCTTTATTTTTGAAACCGGGTCTCACGAAGTTGCGGAGGGCCTCACTAGGTAGAGAGAGAGAGAGAAAGAGAGAGAGAGAGAGAGAGAGAGAAAGAGAGAGAGAGAGAGAGAGAGAGAGAGAGATCGCGCGCGCGCATGCGCACTGAGGCTGGCCGCAAACCCGGATCCTCCGGTCTCTGCCTCCCAAAGTACAAAACTGTACACTTTCTTAGGATGCACACTAAAAGCTTTGAATTTTGAAAATGTTTTTTGCGTGAAGGGTATTTTTATTTTAATACCTTTGCAAATGTGCATCCAAAGTAATTGCAAGTGTTTAAAAAATACAAGACATTTCCAGCTCTGGGGTCTCCTCTTAGCATGGAGCGAGGGAATGCCTTCCTGCAGCCATTCTATCTACTGCCAATAGAACACACAGGCACACAGAGTGCTTTGATGAAAATTAGTTTGTACATTGACATTTATATTCAGTTCAAAAAGTGCTTTTAAGAATCCACTAGGTACAAGATCCTTGCTAGGAGTTGGGGGATAAAGATGAAAGCAACACGGTCCTAGCCTCACAGAAGCCATACAATCACCCCTTGGTATTCATGGGGATTGCTCCCAGGACTCCTGCTGACAGCATCTCTTTGGACACTGAAGTCCCTTATATAAAATGGCATAATATTTGCAAATAACCTATGCACATCCTCCCATATATTTTAGATCATCTCTATGACTTACAATACCCAATACAATGAAACAGTTGCTATATTCTATTGTGTAGGGAATCATGACTTTAAAAAAAAATCTGCACAGCCGGGCGTGGTGGCGCACGCTTGTAATCCCAGTACTTTGGGAGGCGGAGACCGGAGGATCTGGGTTCACGGCCAGCCTCAGCTTTCTCTCTCTCTGTCTCTCTGTCTCTCTCTCTACTTAGTGAGGCCCTCCGCAACTTCGTGAGACCCGGTTTCAAAATAAAATATAAAAAATAGGGCCGGGGGCATAGCGCGGAGGTAGAATGCCCCTGCGTTCAATCCCCGGTACCGCAAAAAAAAAAAAAAAATCTGCACATTTTCAGTATAGACACAATTTTCCCCAATATTTTCAATCCAGAGTTGGTTGAATCCGGGGATGTGGAATCCACAGACACAGAGGACCACCTGCATTCTAGTAGAGAAAAGGCATGTAATGGGATGACTGCAAAAAGGACACAGAAAGGCCAGCACTGAACTTCTTGAAGCAGATGGCACATGATCTGAGTCAAAGAATGTGAAGAAGGTGCATGCATACAGAGGTAGGAAAGAGCATTCCAGGTGGAGCACACAGCACAGACAAAGGCCAGACATTGGAACCAACATGCTTTGTTCAAGAGAAAATACAAACCATATTACAAAAATGGTACCTACTAGCCAGGTGTGGTGGCACTCACCGTAATCCCAATACTTGAGAGGCTGAGACAAAAGCATTACAAATTTGAGGCCAGTGTCAACAACTTTGCAGGACCATGTTTCAAAATAAAAAAATAAAAAATGCTGGGGGTGTATTTCAGAGGTAGAATGCCCTCAGGTTCAATCACTACTACCAAAAAAAAAAAAACCAAAACAACAACAAAAAAATACAGTGGTATGTACCATTTACAGGGTGGTGGGAAAGGAGGCTAAAGAAACTGTTCCATCTACTAGAGCCTCAGGTGCTTTGCTGAAGAACCTCTGGCTGGCGCTGGGGATGTGGCTCAGTGGGAGAGCATTTGTCTAGCATGTGTGAGGCCCTTGGGTTCCATTCCTAGTGCTGCAAAATGAAACAAAACCTCTGGTTATCATGTTGGCACTATGCTTCCCAACCTGGGGGACCCAAACCCTAGGGAGAGGCAGGATTAACATGGCCCAGCTTCTTGGATTCTCAGTTTTTTTCTCAAAACTGTGGGAGAGGAGCAAAGTTGAAGCTGAAGCACTATTCAACACAAGCTTTGTAAATATTAAAATCCCAATCCTTAGCGTTCCCTTGGGGGAAGAGTTTGAGATGATGTACAACAGGTGTGTAACCGGGAATCCCGATGGCTTCTGTGCTCAGCAGCGGCATGGGCAGAAGTTTTAGGTCACCCACTCACTCTAGTGATGGTGGGGAGAATGGACAGGAGGGAGGGCTGGAAACAGGAGAGCCAGTTTGGAGGTGGGCATAGTCTTCCAGAAAAGATGATAAGGAAGCCTGGTGCTATGGCTCATTCCCATAATCCCAGTACTTGGGAGGCTGAGACAGGAGGATCACAGGTTCAAGGCCAGCATGCTATAACTTAGCTAGACCCTGTTTCAAAATAAAAATTTAAAAGGGTTAGGGGTGTAGCTTGGAGGTAGAATAGCTCTGGGTTCAATCCAGAGAAAGAGAGAGAGAGAGAGAGAGAGAGAGAGAGAGAGGTGTTAAAGAGCTGAAATAAGGAAGGAATGTAAATGTGGAGGTCGGCAATTCATTTGAGGATTAGGAAGAAGCAAGATCATTAGCAGGGAGCAGGTTAAGGAAAAGAAGGAGATGAAGGAGAAGAGAGAAGTCCAAGATAAACCCAGGGCTGAGGCTTAGAAGACTGGGTGGACTGTGGTACCATTTAGTAATCTAAATTATATGGCAGAAAGTGAATAATGAAAAAAAGATTACAACTTCAGCTTTGAACGTGTGAATGGCTCTGTGCTCATGAAACTCCAAGTGAGGAGGCTCAGCATTTGTCCTGATAGGATTTGATGATTCTCCTTGTGAAAAATCAGAAGCGGCCGGGCATGGTGGCGCACGCTTGTAATCCCAGTACTTGGGAGGTGGAGACCGGAGGATCCGGGTTCACGGCCAGCCTCAGCTGTCTCTCTCTCTCTCTCTTTCTCTCTCTCTCTCTCTCTGTTTCTCTCTCTCTCTCTACCTAGTGAGGCCCTCCGCAACTTCACGAGACTCGGTTTCAAAATAAAGGATAGGGCTGGGGGTGTAGATCGGAGGTAGAACACCCCTGGGTTCAATCCCCGGTACCGCAAAAAAAGAAATATTCGCAAGCATATGCAAGGTGGCCAGAATTAGGAGGGTGTTTTTCTTGATCTCCTTTCCAGTGTCCAGTGGCCATCTCTAGACTTCATCCACGACCTGGACTTGGCTCCTTTATTGCTTTCTCTGAAGTCTGTCAACACCAGTAACTAAGCAGTACCTGCCCGGGTGTGGTTTTCTGTGAGAGGCATTGATCCACTCTTGCTGTAGAGGTCCCTGGTCTTCTAACCTTTTCAATAGAAACGTATGTCACTGACAATATGGACTGCTTGGAATAAGTAACCTGGAATAAAATTCACTATCATATCATCCATCAATTCCTTCGCCTTCTGAGACCCTATTTCTGAACTTTATTTCACCTCCCACAATTTTTTTAATCAATTCCAATCTAGCGCCCCATCTCCCTATTGTAATAAACAGATACTGATCTCAGGTGGGGAATAAGCATCAGAAACAGATGAACTCATAAGACAAAAATCTTATGTCCCTATTCTCCTGTTTTCATGCAAATGTCCCCAGTAATTAAATCAGGAAAAGAAAATGTAGCAAAAACATATCAGCCAAATGGTTTCAAAATTTCAAAAGAAGCTGTAAATATGGTCCTTTTTAGAAGATCAGGTTCTAACTAGAGTAGGAGAAAGGGTAACAGTTGTTCTGATGAAGCAGTTTTTAAATTCTTGTCAGTGATTTAAAGAGATAACTGATGTATGTTGAAGAAGCTGGCGAGATTTTTAAATAGTTCGGACGCTACGGAGAGCATTTTTTTTTTCTTAAAGCAATGTACTCAGAAGTGTTGGCAAGATTTTATTTGAACGTAGCAGTGCTTATGTGAGGAAGTTATTTTGAATTACCCTAGTATAAATATGTATGACTTTATTTGTATTGAAAATTTCCTTTGCAAGTGAGCGAATCAGGGGTGGTTATATCTCTATTGCTTTGTAAATGATTTAGGTATTTCATTTTAGAAATAAAATACCATACCCAGAATTCAAAAATAATACCAGAATTCTGTTCATGCCCACAGGTGATTTTTTTGCACCGACATTAACACATTTTAACTTTTATTTGCTACATAGAACAAACAGAACCTGTTGCCTTGAGTCTGGCCTTTTTATATCGCATTCATATATGCGTGTATGCATTTATCAGATGCTTATTCAGTCCCTCTCATGCACCAAACTCTACTCTAGGCACCGTGAGCACAGCAGTAGTACTGAAGTGTTGTTGGTCATGACATTATTTCAGGTGAATATTCTATTTCCTCCAGGCAATTTTCTGGAACACAGTGGAAATGTCAAATCCTAGGGTCATATCTCACTATTTAAAAGCTGAGCCTGTTGAAGGCTGTGGACGAGCCTAGCATTGAGAGCTAGTTTTTCCTCTGAAGAGACAGCATCAAAAGAAAAGTAAGGAGAGGTGAGGGTCCCAAGAAATAGGGCCTGAAGCAGAGAAAAAAACAAGAAAAGAAAGGTAAGGGTATTGGAGAAAGGGTTTTAAATAAGGCTCAAGCTTTCCCCCTTGGTACTTTTGGGCAAGCAGTTGCTGTGATTCTGCCTGGACAAGGAAGCTGTTACCTGGAAGGTCATGCAGCCCATTGGCTAATGGAGCCTGTCCACTCACTTAAAGAAGGCAAAACAAAACAAAACTCCCCATTTTCTGTTTTCTTTCTTTAGCTATTGTGTAGTATTGAGGGGGGGTGTCATTCATCCTAAATTACCACTTTCACTTGCCTTCCTAAGCAAATCCTACTTTTACTAGTCCACTACACTCACTCCTTATGATTTCTTTCCTATTTTCAGTGAAAAACTTTTATTAAATTTTAGTCTATTTCCTTAAAAATAAACCACAAAACGTTCTTAAGAATCATGTAAAGAGTAAGACAAATAAAGATACACAAGTCTGCATTTGTTCCTTCAGATATTTTGTTGGCTATGTGTAAAGGTGACAGAAGAAAGAGAGTAAGACATTTGGTGTTAAATAATGTAAACTGGCTCATAACTGAAGGTTTTTTCAGGTCTAAGCATCCATGGTCCCTGAGTGCTATCCTTATCCATCCTAATTCTTATCTCAAGT
>PVJS01000397.1:129235-134067 GCA_004027185.1 Glis glis
AACAAATTGTAAACAAGTATGAACTTTGAATTTTAATAAGAGAACTACAAATGTGCTCAAAGTGTAGGGAAGAACAATAATTATAATAATGAAAATAAAAAACAGTCGCATTCATGAGATATGAAGCTTCATGTTCACTCGCCTAAAAGGTAATGGATGAAACCTAACCAGGAAAATAACCCAACTACTCAAGCTGAGAATTTGCTGAGCAATATACAAAACACATAACATGATGTTTCTATCTGAATTGATCTGTCTTTGGTGAGGGGCAGAGGGGAGGGGAGTACTTTGGGAGTTTTCTCCACATAATTATTAAAAGAAAAAGCACAGTTTAAGTTTCTTAAAATTGCCTAATATAATTTCTAAAGTCTGTTAAGTACTATTAAAATATCACTATAAATAAAAAAAATTTTGCAGATTGCATTAATTCTAAAGAATCTCCTTATGCCAAATACACTCGTATTTCCCCAAGAAGCTTCTATCTTTTAAAAAAATGATCAGTCTGAGCTGATATAATACAGAATAATAAGCCATTATGATCACTGAGATACTGATTTATTTTTATTATTACTTTACTTTTCACTGACACCTGGTGAACTTGTAGTCTCTGAGACCCCGGGAGTTATTTTAGTCAGGGTGTCCCTGACCTCCTGCTGGTAGATTAATTGCATATTAAACTTTGTTTTCAAAACGAAATGATAAATCTGGACACATACAGGAGGCACAAAAAGAATCACAGCGAGGGAGAAGAGGGGAGGTGAAGAAAACAAGAGATTGCAAAAGGGGATATAGGAAGACAAGAGAATGTAGGAAATGCAATTGGGAAAGAATTTTTTAAAAATCCGGATAAAGGGCAGGGAGGGCTGAAAGGAGGGCCAGGGGGAGGAAGGGCGAGAGGGAGATTTGGGGTTTTCAATTCCCTGGCGAGGTTGCTGGCATCGGCGCCCTTAACGCCCAGCCTTCCAAGTGGAGACGAAAGCCACCTCCTCGGGCCTGCGTCGCATCCAACTTGCTCCAAGTTTTCTGGTGACTCCTACAGGGCCCCTTCCGCCCCCCCCCCCCGTGAGATTGACAGTCGCGTGGAGAAGGCTTTTCCAGGCACAGCCTTTCTCATGATAATCAGCCCCCAGCATCACCTCCCGGCCGCGGCTGCTCCTCCTCGAGCGCGGCGCCCGGACCCCGGGGACCGGAAACGGGGCGGCGGGCGGGGAGCAGGCGAGCGAGCCAGGTCAGCTGACCGGGCGGCGGGCGGGGGTCGCGGGGTTCCCGGGCGGGGACGGGCTGGGGGGGCGGGCTGCAGAGCCCCCACGTGCTCCGCCGCCGGGCTGCGGGGCCTGTCCCTGAGCTCGCGTGGAGGGCCCGAGCCGCGGCGGGGGAGGGGGCCGAGCGCGCCGACCACTGGGGACCACGAGCAGACCTGTTTTGCATCAATAAATTAAGATGCTCATTTGGGTCCTGAAGTTTGCTGGTTCCTGTCAGTGAAGACGTGGGCCAAAGCCCTGAAGCCGAGATTCAGCCTCCACTTCAAAATAAAATAAAATAAAAATAAAGCCCTCAGCTGGCCGCCCTGCTGGGGCCAGGTGACGTGCTAGATTCCACAGCCCGCGGGCCTCGCAGCGGGGATGTTAGGGACGGTCTGCGGTTCTCTGGTCCTGTTTTGGTTTTGTTTGAAAGGGCTTCTCCGAGAGATGTTCCCGATTTATTATTTTTTTAATAGACTTTCCCCTCCAATCCTAGGCTCAACTCCGAATGGATTGGATTGCGAGTTTGCACGTGAGAAAACCGGTTGGTTTGGCTTGGACCCCTGCCGTCCCCCACCCCCTCCACACACACCCAATCCAGGGGTCCCCTTATCGCCCTTTGCTCGCAACTCTCAAAGAAGTTGCCCACCTTCTGCGTAACAACACAGGGTGGAAATAATTCCTCTGGAAGAGAGATCAATTCCGTTTCAGAACGGGAATAGATGCCTTTTTAAATTTCCTCCACATGGTACAAAATAAACAGAATTTGCTTTAAAAAAAATCATTAGCTGTGGCCAAATTCGAATTCCTTCGACAGCCTGTGTTGTGTGTTCAAGGGCAGAAACGTTGTACCTCTTCGGGCATCTGGGCCGGCGAGAGGAATGGGGGGAGGGAGGGAGGGAGGAAGGGAGAGCGCCTGTGAAAGTTGAGGAAATTGACAGACTGAGAGGTGAATGGAGGGACAGGCACCGGGTCCTGGCTTGCAGGGAACTGGAAAACAAAAGTGCATCCTTCTCACCCTGCCTGGGTGGTGGGAATCCTAGCCGAGCAGTTTGTTTCACCCAGGGAAACCCTAAAGAATGATTTTCCCTCTCCAATGTCGATTGCAATATTACTTCGCATTTGCATGTATCTGTTGTTTTAATCCCCTTCGTCTGCGCTAATCTCGAAGTGGATTATTAATGGGGAAAACAGACCGGTAAGGAGCGATTCATCTGCAGGACTTGTTATTGCAGCGTGAGGAGCCGAAAGCTAGCAGCCCCTAGTCCTCTCTCGACTTTTCCCTGTGTCCTGCGCTCCTGTGTCCCGCTGATCCCACGATCCCTATTGTCCCCGACCTGGCCCTCGAACTGAGGGAGTGTTCCGAAGAAATTTATATTCCGGCTTCCTCCGATGCCACTGCCTCTGCGTTGGTGAAAACACTGTGGGCCAAACGCTCGGGGAGGGGCGTGCTAGCCAGGGGCAGTGGGCAACCGAGCCCTGCGCTCAGCCCTCCCGGAGACCTTTCCCGTGCCACCGTCCAAACACCCACCTTGATGGGAACTTTATTTTGTTTTTTTTTTAACTCCAAAATTGCTTAAAAAAAACCAGTTCTAATACTTGCATTTAGAACTTCCAGTGCTAAATGTTGGGGGCTGTCTCCTGCCACTTGAAAGATTACTGAACTCTGGGTAATGCGATGATCAGGTGTTTTTAATGGAAATACTTAATAGTCTTTTTTTTTAAGTCAGATCCTAAGTAATAAGATATTTAATGTACATAATAAAGACAAGTGTTCTGTTAGCGATTCTGATTGGATCCTTTGACCTGAGAACAAGTCCCTAGGCTGGAAGCCTCCTTTGGCTACCTGGGCACCAGGAGAGGAGACTTGCCTCAAACCACCCTGTGCTATGGATTCCTTCTTCCTGGGGAATGAGAGAAACTGGGCTGAAGGGAAAACTTCCAGAGAAAGCTGAACTACAATTTTTTAAATTAAAAAAATAGAAAAGGAGGGGGGAAGCATATGAGTGGTAGTGATAAGCCTCAGACAGGGAACTTGATAAGTCATGCATTTATTTAGTACAACTATATAGTAGTAAGAGAAATGCAAACTACAACATTAAGACTGTGATCCATATTAGAAATCTTTCATTTTCTTTATGAGTAATTTTTTAAACTGAAGATTTTGAGTGCCTATAGATCTTCTATAGTTACTTTTACTGTGATGAGGTAAGGGAGAGATTAATTTATCCAGCCATTCTTTCTCATTGTAATAAATACTCAAAATTAGGAAAGAGATGAGCCTGCAATCAACTGTAAAAATCTACTTTCTTTGCATCCTAAAACAAGAGCTAGCTGTGGTCATGCTGGGTGGCTATTACCCCCCTCAGAAAAATAAACATACAAAATACAAAGACGTGTACCTCTGGGAGTGTGGATGTGGCAACCCATGTGGTGGCTTTGCCCTCCTTTGAATGCAATTGCCAGTGACTCTCTTGCATTCAAAGTCTTGCTTTAGGCACACATTCAAAGCACAGTTCAAAGCAGTTTATCTTAATATAAGTAAAAGTCTAGTGTTGGATCAGGGTATTATTTGTTTCAGACTTCATCAGGCTGAAAACAGGGGGCTGCAACATACTTAAGCATATTAAAACAGAAATATTGGTGTAAGGGAGCCCTTTGGTCCATTTCACACCTCCACCTTTACCTTTTTAAGGGAGTCCAAAGGCTGGGACTGGAGGTTTATTTGTGCTCTGAGGATCCCAAGTACTTTCACTCTTTAAAAAAAAAAAAAAAAGCCTCACAGTACTTTGAGAAATTGAGCCTGAACCATCAGAGGCTAAGAGATTTCTTCCTTTTCCGATAAATGCCTGTGCTCAGCATCCTCAAATTTGGCTGTCTTTATTTACTTCTATATTAGTTCCAATTATGTGCAGTGTAAACCAGCTTTTTGATTAACAAAACAGCAGAGCATTGGTTAAGAACACTTAAACTTCAAAAAAAAATTCCCCTGGGAAGTGGGCTCTGAATTGGTTAATAATGTGCAGTACTTGCTAAATTGCTGACTTCCAGATGTGGAAAATATCTTTCTTGTTTAGGACCTATGTAACCTGATTGGATTACGACAGAAGCGTCACGTTGGAAGCTTTTGAGTGATTATTTAATTAACCATACAGTAGAAAGCTGTATTCTCCAGGAAATCCCTTCCATATTTGCATAACCAATCCCTTCAGAGCAAAGGTGGAGTCTTTTCTTTTTAATTTTACTTTAATTGCAATATCAAAAAAATATACTCCAAAACTTAGACCCCATGCCGTTTAATATCTTGCTATCCCTTCCCTGCTAAGTTCCTCTATGGCCTTTCTCCTTTTTCTTCCTGCCTCCTTATCCACTCCCTTACTTTGTAGTGAGGTCTCGGTGAGCTCTAGAGAGATCCAGAGATTGGTCAATCCGGCGGTCTATGTTAATTTGCTTAGAAACCCTTTATTAAAATACCAAAATACTTTTAAATATCAGGATCCAATCCACAAATTCATCACACACACACACACACACACACACACACACACACACACACACTCACACGCCCTAAGATGCAATTCAGATATAGTT
>PVJS01000398.1:0-133866 GCA_004027185.1 Glis glis
CGGGTCTCACGAAGTTGCGGAGGGCCTCACTAAGTAGAGAGGGAGAGAGAGACAGGGAGAGAGAGAGAGAGAGAGAGAAAGACAGGGAGAGAGAGAGAGAGCTCGCGCGCGCGAGTGTGCACGAGCTGAGGCTGACGGCGAACCCGGATCCTCCAGTCTCCGCCTCCCAAAGTACTGGGATTACAAGCGTGCGACACCACACCTGGCCTGAGCTCTGTCTTTTGATAAAGTAATTATCCATAAGGTAATGTTGAGGGAGGAAAGAGAATAAATATTTAAGACAGCACAGGTTTAATTCCAGAGAGAGGTTTCCTCAAAGGAAAGAGAGAGAAGAAGGTAAAGATGACCTTTCTAGGGAGAAGGAACCACATGCACAATTGCCCTATGAAATGGCAAACTTAAAGGAGCTTGATGGGGCTGGCGCTCAGAAAGAGAGGCGAGCAGGTGTGGAATGAGGGGAAGTGGGAGAGATAACTGGGGAGGTAAAGAATTAAACAGGCCTGGCCATGTAGGAGAAGGATACATGAAGGATGCACAGCATAAATGTTTTATACCTTGGAACTCTTTCTTTCAGTGATTGTATATCATCACTGGGCTATTCTGCAGAGGACTCAACATATATGAGAATCTAAGACACTATGCCTGGCACAAAGGAAATACTCAAGAAGTTCTAGTTTTCCATGTTATTTTCTCCTCCTTTCCAGTCTTTCTCTCCCATGAATGCATGAAATCTGGTTCTAAAGTTCTCAGCTTTCAAACTTCTTGGTTTTTAAACAAGTATTTTCTAGTGTCTTATACAGAAACATAATGAAATTGATAATATAATTTAACCTGCACATATAATTTTGAAAACAAATGTCATGTGCTAAGAGTAACACAAATAAAAGCAATTTATAAAAATGCTATGTTGTAGTATATAAATATTCAGATGCAACTGGACCAAAAGAAACTGGCAGATATTTGACCTAGGGGTGCTGCATGGGGGAGACTGATGTGCTTTACTGGAAAATCTGAAGCCATTCTGTTAATGTACGATCTACAAAATGATGAAGCAAAATATATTGTAATTAGATTCTTGAAATCCAGTGTATATTAAAGATGCTAAATTTTCTTGCATTTTAATGCAAAATAGAAAGTAGCTCTAGAGAGGTCTAGATAAATAAATGGATATTTTTACCTTCATTATTTCTGGCAGGAGGGCTATTTGCCCAAGACATCAAATAAGTTTCCATTGTGAAGGACACATTATAGACATTGTTATTCCCTGACCTCCAAATACCAGGAAAATGTGCAATCATTATAATATGTCCCAAATGTCCCTTATGGGCTGGTACACTGAGCACCACAGATCTGGTTGGAAGGCAAGAAACTGGGAAGATTAAACTAACTGTGTCAGAAAACTTCAGTACCAGTTCAGATAAACAATAAAAAGGATGTTATAAACTCATACATGATTGGCAGATATTAATAAAGGGATTAAGTCTTATGCATTTTAAATAGCCCACACTAGTCAAAGCTGGAATTAGACAATGCAGGGTTAGAAATGGGTCTTGAATGATGGCTAACTTAAGGAGAAGATGCAGAGAAAGAACGAGGGAGGCCTCCCAGGCTGGATCCCCTGAGCTGAGCAGAGGTGAGAAAAGGTGTAATGTGCAAACAGGCCTCTGTCTGGAAGCCAGTGATACAGATCTACAGATGTCCCTAGTTAGACTTCCCAGAAAGAGCAGTTGGCATTAGAAGTTTACTGCTGATGCTTTTTCTCTGTGCATGTGCTCTGTCTCTCTGTAGCCTCTGTCTCTCTTAATTGTAAAAACACAATGTATATCCAAGACCTTGGCTGACCCTCTTTGCAATTTAGTTCAGGTAGTGAGTGACTCTATGGACAGGAAAAGTGACCCCTCCTGATGGATTTCTATATAATTGATATGATATGACATAGGGTGGTAAAGGAGGTCTATGATATTATGTTAATAACGTTGATGAGAGTGACTTTTCCATATTGCTATGGTAAAATACCTGTGAAGATGGCTATTAATAAATATCCATAACAATGATAAAGAGCTAATCACTTTTCAGAAGGTACCTTAAATATTTTGTAGGGTATTTAAAAGGGACAATTTTTCACGTGTCTTATTAAATACTGGTAATGAAAGACTAATAGATATTTTTAAAATTGAATAAGTAAAATAATCAGTACTTCATAACAAAAAAAAATTTTTTTGGTACTGGGGATTAAACCCAGGGGCAATCTACCTACACCCCCAGCCCTTTTTAAATTTTTTATTTTGAAAAAGCATCCACTATGTTGCTGAGGATCTTGCTAAGTTGCTAAGGGTGGCCTCAAACCTGCGATCCTCCTGTCTCAATCTTCCAAGCACAAGGATTACTGGCATGTGCCACTGTGCCTGCCCAGCTCAAATATCTTTTATTAGTTCATGCTACTTCCTGTCCCTTTACCTACTTGCATTATTAGGAATTGTACCAGTAAACACTGGCATAAATTTTGAATTTACTTATGTGTATTATAAAAAATACAAGCAACCTAGTATCTTGAGTGTGATCTGAGAAAGAGAAGAAGAAATGTATTCAAGAGATCTAATGAGATTAAGCTATAAAAATAAAGGACTGATTTTCTGCTGTTTTAATTAAGTCATTTTAGTCTTCTTTACCTCATTCCCTAAAATAATTTGTTATAATTACCTAATCATTTACAGACATTTGCAGAGTAAGAAAATAATTGCCCAGTACCACACCACAATTTTGAAGAATGGAGAAAACACAAAGTATAATAATGTTTCTTGTCCTTCTAAAGAAACCCAGTGATGGGGGGCAGGAACCACATTAGAAAGTTCTTAATCTGCATTTCCATGACTTTTTTCACAAATGCTCATATCTTTTTGGACTTTAAATGGTATTTGAGTTGTTCGATCTTTACACACATGCACCCACATCAAGAAATCAGATTAACACAAGATTTGTAGTCGTATTACCTGCTATGCTTTATTAATCTTTCCATCAGGTGCCTGACATGATGTCTGTCCTATAGAAAACTCTCAGCAAATATACTGAATGAATGACACTTATATGATACTTTATGTGACGACTCAAATGTGAGATATATAAAATGATTATGGTGCTTATTCCAATAGTTTTTATAGTAGTCTTAAATGAAATGTCATCAGACTAGTAAACTAGTAAACTAGTAAACTAATCCAATATAGGTTTTGCCAATACTACCAGGATTTTTGCTTAACTCCCTCAAAGTACTTGGAAAAATGATTTTGATGAGCACATCTATTTTTTTTTTTTTTTTGCAGTACCAGGGATTGAACCCAGGGGCGTTCTACCTCCGCGCTACACCCCTGGCCCTATTTTTTATACTTTATTTTGAAACTGGCTCTCACGAAGTTGCGGAGGGCCTCACTAAGTACAGAGAGAGAGAGAGACAGGGAGAGAGAGAGAGCGAGAGAGAGAGAGAGAGAGCTGAGGCTGGCCGCAAACCCGGATCCTCCGGTCTCCGCCTTCCAAAGTACTGGGATTACAAGCGTGCGCCACCACGCCCGGCTAGCACATCTATTTTCTTATTGTTAAATGTGACATTCTTTCTTTATTAATGGCTTATCTGTCCGCCTGGAAGCTATTGCCTGTACTGCATTAAAATACATATATTTCAAAGCTCTTGAAAGAACTTCTGCTCTTTTGTGTATGAATAATGACTGAGACCTGGGAACCAATTGGAGTAGTGATATCATATTTCTAAGAAGTTTTGAAGGAATAAATTTTTGATAAACAACTGAAACACAAAAAGAGTTATATAGAGTAAAATTGTCTTCTTTCCCAATAAGCTTTAGATTCTATCTTCTCTTTCATTTTTATCCGTATTTTGTGCATATGTATATTACTGTCTGGATTATTCTATTCCATTTATATTTTGTCCTCTCAATTAAAATTTAAGTGCTTTAAGGGCAGAACAATTAAAAAACCCTGAATGCTGCTTTTGAACCCCCTTGTGTACTTGAACTTAATATGGAAGGTAAATAAATATCTGCTGGATGCCATTTAGTATTCTCACTAACTTGCTCTTGGACTTTAGACTACACTTTGTACAATAGGGTAAAGAAGCAACGAGGACTCACTGGCTTTGTTGATAGACCTTGTCTTGGGGCTCCCTCAGTCACCACTGCAGTCTTCTCAAGACTCATCCTGCGAGCTACATTTTAAGTATGAACTGTAAAACTCTAGCTCCTGTCTTCAGTATAAACTATCTGCTTTTTAAAAAAAACTCATAGAGAGAATTTATTAGGCCAAGTTTTCATATGGAAACTGAAATTTTATGTCTCCCTTTCTATCCCATCTCGACCCTGTTCGTTGATCACTATTCCTTCTGTTCTCTGAAGTCTCCTTTTCACCACCTTTGTCTGAGTACCCACAGTTATAGAGAGGCTCTCGACATCTTGAAAATAACCTCTCACCTGACCCTGCTCCTGTCTCTCCCTACCTTCATATATATGGCCATTTTATTTCCTCTGCTGACTTTTAGCAGCTTAAATATACTGTTTTTTAGATTTTCTTTCATTTAACTTCCACATCAAATATGACTCACACCAGATTGAGTTGCAATCTTATTGGCTCTTGAATTTGTTCTCCTCCTTTCCATTTTTTTTTCCATTTTCACTAGTCCCACCATTGCCACACTTTCAACATTATAACTGGGCATGAATGCTTTTCCTGACTCCTTAGAATTGTTTTTTTTTTTTTTTTGGTACAAGGGATGGAACCTAGGGGCATTCTACCTCTGAGCTATACCCTATTTTATTTTTATTTTGAAACAGAGTCTTGCTAGGTCGATGAGTCTCATTATTTGCTGAGACTGTCCTTGAACCTTCCAGCCTCCCGTCTCAGCCTCCCAAGTACTCCCAAGGCGTGTGCCACATGACTCCTTAGAATTTAATGCTGACAGGAACTGACTTCTAGATTAGTAATTGTCTTGCCCTCAGTAGACGAGTCAGTATTTTTCAGCTTGCAAGCACGATTCTTCCTTACAGCCTGACTCTCAGTGTAATAGTAGTGGCTACTTATTATGGGTTTATCACCTAACTGGAGCTGGGATGTTTTCCATATGCTTTTTCCTAATTCACAATTCTTAAAACAATCTTGAATGGTAAATAGTATTGTAGGTGAGAAAGTGACTCCAAATGTCATTTCTAAACTTATCAAACACACTATGACCACGGCCACATCTGTATTGGATATTTATGGTCCTGGAACTTGGTTTTACTTTCCTTTCTCTCCTCATTATTCTGCTCTCTTAGTACCTAATCATGTTTCAGTTTCATTCTCCAAGGAAATCTTCTTATCAGTCAGGAATGAATGCAAATTTCAAAAGTTTTATGAACTTCTGTTAGCATTCTTCATGTAACTTGAGGGCTCCATAAGATGTGAGGTCAATTTTATATATTTAATTTCACTAAGGATGGAAAATATTTGGCCCAGGGCTTTCTCCCTTTCCACTTACATCTCCCTCTCTTTTATTTGCTTTTAATCATTAGCATTCTAGTAGATATCCATCTTTGTGACTTCACTTGATTTATTCATGAATACCTATCTTAGTATAATTAGACTTTCTGTAGTTCCATTTTAATTTTTTAGTTTAAATATTCATGTTATTTAAAAAAAACAATGTGCATATTTACAGACGCAGTCTCAAATGCTCATAAATGCTGCACCTTTAAGAAGCATCCAGAGTTATTTTTGAAGGCTGTGGAAGCATACCAGTAAATGAGGTGCCACACTGAGAAGAGGAATTGAGTCCAATGAGATGACCTGTCAACAATGAAGAGCAGAAACCAAAAGTATTAAAATGTGAGAAGTGGAAATTAGCAGAACAGAAGAAAAAGCAAATATGTCAAACAAGACCATTTTCTACATTGTTTTGAAGAAAAGATACTATAGATCACAGATAGCACAATCAGAAAGCTTGGGTTTGTGCTATCCTGCATCTTGCTTTTACTTCTCCAACCTTTAGCCTGGCTCAGATGTTTCCACTTCTAGGCTATGCAAATTTCATTCTCAGGTCTAAATTAGCTCATCTGTCAGGGCCTAACACAAATCCTAACAGTTTAGCATTTTCTCAGAGTGTTTTATTCAGGGCAAAATATCCATAAAAGTCACTCTAAGGGTCAATTCCATTTTATGATCATTTAAATATCCTACCAGAGGCTTAAAATATGCTTATTATGACCCTAAGTTTCATTCTTCTCAGTACTACGATGCATTTACAATATTTGGTGCAGATGGCTATATCTTGAAGACCATTTGATTAGACAAGTGATTATAAACATTCATGACATTCACTGACATGTACTCAAGTAGGTAAAAAAATAATCATTTATTTTGATAGTAGTTTTTGTTAAAGCCAGATTTTAATGTCTCTCCTTCAGCATCCTCAGCAGTAACACTGCTCCATTGTGTCTCACCTGGAGTGAGCTGCTTTTCACACATGCCTCCGCCCCTATTTTAAACAGTGCCCTTTGCCTCCCACTTCCCCCAGGACTGTTCAGTACCAAGTGTTCGATGATATTTGAAATCCTTCTTTTATATAAAAAGGTGAATGCACAAGCACTTTTTCTCCCTCTTTCCACCTCCTGGTCTTTTCAAGTCAGGAAACACTCGGGCAGTTTATGGGGGTCTGCTTTACAAGCTACTGATTGTGGTTATCTACTTAGTGCTGAATCCGCCCTCTCTCTAGGGTGGGACCAACAACCTTTGCTTAACCCCTGCGCCCCCTGGGCCTCCCCCAGGCCCTTCCAGAGCCGCGGCTGGTGGCGCCGGGCTGCACAGCCCGCTCCAAGGGCCCTTCTTCCCGGAGGAGCGTCTCCGTGCTCCCGGGTCGCTGCGCGCCCCAGCCCAGGTGCGGGGACCTGGATGGCCTCGGAGCCCCGCGGGCGAGCAGGAAAGAAAGGCCGTTTTATATTTCGCAGGTAGAGGACTGGGTTTTTGAGTTCAGACAGGTTCCGAAGCGCTTTCTGGCTGCGCGGGCCACGGCGCGACGAGACTTCGGACTTGTTGCTACTCGTCGCCGCGCCCGCCCCGTCTCCGCTCCGCACCCAGCCCCGCGGAGGCGCGGTCCTGGCCGGAGTACGCTTCCCCGCGCCGACCTGACGCTGCAGGTAACTCCCTCCGCCCTCCGCCCTCCGCCCTCCGCCCTCCGCCCTCCTCCCGCCGCCCTCCTCCCTCCTCCCGCGCTCGGCCGCTTCCTGGGAGCGGAGCTGGGGCGCGGGCGCGGGCGCGGCGGGGCTCCTGCAGGTACGAGGGGCTCCGACCCCGGGGCTCGGTCTGCACCCCTGCTGGCCGGGCGGAGAGGGAAGGGCCGGGGCCTCCCCGGGAGCGCGGGATCGGGGATTCTCCGGGGTCAGAGCCGGCTTCCTCGGTCCTCTCCACTTTTCTTTCCGATCCTGTGGGTGCGCGCGAGTTGGGAAGTTTGGAAAGCGAGTGCGGGGCGCGGGAGGCTTGGGTGTCCCAGGTCGG
Source organism: Glis glis (assembly GCA_004027185.1). Classification (NCBI taxonomy): domain Eukaryota; kingdom Metazoa; phylum Chordata; class Mammalia; order Rodentia; family Gliridae; genus Glis; species Glis glis. The sequence continues at coordinate 7,528 of PVJS01000398.1, forward strand.
GCGCCGCCCACCGCGGACGCGGGTTTGTTTTCTCTTTTCCTCTGCCGGCAGGACCCCGGGAGAGGAAGTGGGAGGAGGAAATACTGGGTGGAAGAGGGAGGGCTGGGGGGGGGAGCTAGGAAAAAGTTGGGGCGCTTTAGCTGCACAGCGGAGTAGTAGGTGTTCATGAGATGTCCAGTGTGGAGCCGAACTGGAGAAGGAAGACACGAGTTTTGCAATACAAAATCTCTTATTTGTGTAGGATCCCGTTTCTGTCTACAGGTTGGTAGAGACCTGTGCTTTTCCCACGGAGTGGGTCTGAGCCGGGGTCTCCTGGATTAGAGGTGACAGTGGTACCCACTCGAGGTTGTAGTGACCTTAAGAGGAGGCTGTGACTACAGGCTCCTGCAGAGGTACTTGGAGACTTTAGGCCTCTTCTGTGTCATGTTACCTGTGTAAGGTGAGTGAGGAGGCAGAGAATGTGCGTGTTAGTTGCTGGAGTCTTCATAGACCCATGCGAAGGGGCCCGGAGGTTATGGGAACACCTGATAACATGTTGGCCATTCTTGGAATGCTAAGGTTATAGTTTTAGGGTCTCTGACCCAGAAGTGGAGATGAAAACTCAAGAGACCAGAATACTAAGACCAAGGCCTGCTGGTGGAGAACAGTCAAAACTAGATTATAATGCCCAACAGCTCATTTCCAAATTCTCCTTGCTAAATACCTTGCCAGGTTACTGGCAGGCACCTCCCTTCTTTCCCTTTCTCATCCCAACAAGCGCAAGTGCCCCAAGGGAATCTGTGACTGATGCTGAATCAGTGCTGAGAAGCTGTAGGGAAGGGGCAGGTGAGGAAAGGAACGCAGAAGAGAAAGCTGGTCTTGGTTTTCCAAAATAGCTAAAGAATGAGAATGATGTGAAACCATGAGCAAGGGGGTGGGGGCGGGAGGCCTTTGTGTTGTCTGTTTCTCCCTGTCTTCCTACAGTTCCCAGCAAGGTGGAAGTCCCCACACCTCAGCCTGCAGATTCCCTCCCTGACTTTTGGGGTTAGGGACACGTGGTGTATATCCATTAAAGGTGCTGGCTGCACCCTGCAGAGCCTGCCGGAGGGAATGGGTGGGTCTGCCTTTAAAGCTGGCAGGCTCTAGACCGCAGATGCTCAGAATTTATTGTGGGAAGAAGCATCAGCAATTGAACAATTGCTGAGAGGGATTGCGTAGCTGTAGCTGGAGACAGACCACACCCCTGGTGCTGACTCAGCGATGTCTCCTGTGATTAAGCTCTTGACTTTATTACTCTATAACTGACTAAATTTGGGGTGGATTAATTAATTTTATTATTCTTTATTTATATCCCCTCCTGCTACCTCTGTGCCACAGTCTCTAGTGAAGGTTCATTCATTGAGTACTTTCTTGAGACGCCACCCACCTACATGGGTCCCATTGAATTACGTTAAGCAGTACTGAGTTTCCAAGATATGACACTGTTGTACATTTGTGTCTGCAGAATCTGGTGACACTGTGATTCCAGTGGAGCAGGCCTCTTCTCAAAGGTAAATCTGGTTGGAGGAGACCTTTTGAAAAGGCCCCCACTGAGCTTAATTTCACTAATTATTTGTAAAATTACAAGTTGTCCTTGTCTAGCTAGTTGGGTAAGTTTACAGATTTGTCCCTTTGCAACTTGCAAAATGTGAGTGTCCCAGGGACTTTTCACAATTCAGGTCTGTTAGACACAATGTTGTTGTTAATGCTAAATGTACTTTTGTTCCTTTCATTTGTAATCTGGAAGTGGGATGTGTTTTAGAGCTGTGTGGGTGAATTTATCATTTGAAAATCAGAGTACATCCCTCCTCCTCGTGGAAACAAAGTTCCAAGTAGAGCCTGGCTTTAAGGATGCTATGGATAAAATTTTGTACAAATAGCCCTTAAGTGCCCTCAAAATCAAAGCCACCAACATTTCTCTGAGAAAGTGTGTGAGAGCCTTCAAAGTGATCTTCCTTCCTGTTGAGGTTGGCTGGTGGGCATGGGAGGGGTCTCAGCCGCAGAAGTAGAGCAGTGTTCCCAGGGAGGTGGGCACTGCCAGCCATGGGCAGGCCAAGTGCTGCAGTCTGCTGGGACAGGGAAAGGGGAGGCTCCAGTGGAAAGAATAGTGTCAAGTGGAGTGGAGTGGGACAGATGGACAGGTAGGATGGAGTGGGGACAGGTTGGCTCCAGATTGGGGGGGAGGGTATGTTAAGAAGTCAGAGGGCTAAGCTCTACCGGAGGTAGAGGTGGGGGCAGGGTGGGGAAGCAGAAGATGTTTTCAGTGGCTATGACCTTGTGGAAGAGGACTTGGGATGAAGAGATGATCCCACTAAAAGGGTTATATGTGGGTATCCTCTGAGTTGGGAAGTTCTTGAATTACATGATCATGGACGCTATGAGGAAACTTTTCCTCTGGGGACATCTAATTACTAGCCAATTTGTACTTTGTTTTATTTTTACACTGTCCTTAGAAGTGGAGTCAGACAATCCCCTACAGGTGCATGACATTTATCTTTTGAGCTGTGTGTCCAGAAATTTGTAGATTATCCATTCCTGGGGAAGGTAAAGGTAGCCTCTTTTGAATACTGGCATGGGGTCAAACGTCATGCCCATGTGACTGGTAGGGACCTATTTTAAAGAGGTTACACAAAAGCTTTGCAGTGATAATTATATCTCATAGCTGTAACTTCTGTTCTTTTACACTATTAATTGTACATATATTTATTTGCCTTTCTGTGCCAAGCAACGTGTTTCTCCTCTAGGAAAGTAACAAGGTTCTGTTCCTGGACCTCAAGAAGCTCCCAGTTTATGGAGCTAAAAATAATTACAAATACATACAGAAATTGATCAGGTTCGCTGATTTATTATATCCTTCATAGTCTCTGATGGTCCTATCAAGTACTGTATATATATGTATGTGTATATGTATATATATATATATATATATATATGTATATGTTTATTAATCATTTGTGAGATTGAACATTAGCCAATCTGGGTTAGTCATGATTTTGGAAAAGGCCTTAAATTCTATTGGCCTCTCAGGTTTTTCCACTGTCATTGTGAAAGATTTGGACTATGCGATCGCTCCAGTGTCCCACCCTGCTCTGAAATTCTCTGTGACCGCTTTTTATTAAGGATACCATAACATAATGTTAACTAAGGTCTCCCTAAAGTATCACAGGGAAGCTCGTTATTTCTACCTCCATTGTCATCTTTTCATTTCAAAGGGTTTTACTTCTCTGTTTAACTGCTTCTCTGATTGTATAAACATTACTCACTTGGGGAAGAAAAGGCAGTTTTTAACGCACGCACGAGTGGCATCTTCCACCCGGACGGTTGTAATGGACTCATTCAACCTGGGGTGTTTGTCTGGGCTGCCATTATTTATACGTATGCACAGGCAATGGGGACTTTAATTCTTAACAGCACATTGCTTCAAATACTTAGTCTCATCTGACTCATTCAGCAGCTATTTCCTGATGTTTCAAAAGAACTGTATTTTCTTCAAATATATATAAATATATAATAAAATATATATAAAACCTCTCAATTATTTGCTAGAGAAGGGTGCACAATAGCTAAGTTGTTTTTAGAGTAACAATAGACAGTGTCCCCCTGTGATTTTTTTTTTTCAGTTTCAACCCTTCCTTCCTTTTTCTCCCTTATTGTCCTTCTCATATTTCTTGCCCTTTCTTATCCTGCTTAACCCTCTTTCTTCCTTCTTGGTCCTTCTCCTTTCCTTGCTTTTCTTCTTCAGGCTTCTCTTCCCTGTCTTGCTTTCCTTTCTCTTCATTTTACCGTTTCTCTCATTTTCTTTTTCCATCTTCTCACTCCTTTTTCCTTCTCTCCCATTCCCTACCTCTGTTTGTCTATTTCTCTTTCTGTTCACCTGTTTATTTATAGTTCTTTATTTCTGTCATCTCTTATCAGCCAAGTTCTACTTTAATACATTATGTATTTCTAAAATTCTACAAAACTCAAATTATGTGAAAGTCAAACAAAAAACATATATTACATAGGGAGTTTTATTCCCTAATGGCAAAAATATATTAAAATATAACTGGCAGTTACACTTTGGTCATTAATACAGCATTCAACAATACATTTGTATATTTAAAAATTATTCTTTTTGTTCACAGTAGAACATGTGTACAGTGATCATCTAATATAAACTAAAAATTTGCTTTTTTCGACATTTCTAATGAGGTCCATCTTTGCTTCAATTATATTTATGAGATAAACATCACTGAAATCAGGACTTTGATTTTTTCATTTTCCATGAAGCTTTAAGTTCAGGTAGCATTATACTATTCAAATAAATGTTAAATAAGAAAGTAAAAAGGAAAAAATAGTATTGAAACTACATGACACACTGACAGCCCCAGCATGCAGGAAGTTGAAATGTTTGGTAACAGATTGATTAAAGACTGGAATTATCAAAAGGAAGGCATTTTGAATGTCAGTGTCTGTGTAACAGGAAAGCCTAGGCTGTTCAAAGCTCAGAATAACTGAGTATGAAGATGCTTGCACCTATCATTGAAACTGTTAAAAAAAGTGTCAGTAGGAAAACAGTACTGAAGAAAATTAAGATTATAGTGTATGCCTACAATTTCTAGGTCTGTTAGTGTCAAGCAAGAAATATCAGTCCATATACATTGAAAATAATGTAAAAAAATGCTTTCTTGTAAAATCACTGATTTGTGCAATACTAGGCTAATTCATGTAGACTCAGAACTAAGCATATTCTCAGACATCAGTCCCCTGTGCTTCATCCTCACAGCCGTGACTCAGCCCTGTTATTATTGTAGGGTCTTCAAACTGAAATTTCATATTTTGTTTGTAGAGTAAAATTACTCCCATTTATCATGTTAAATCTTGGATGAAGAAGATTTAGGATAAGAAATTTTAAAGAAAAAGAGAGTAAAACCTCTCCAAAGTCACTGGATCCAAAATGTGGTTCCAGAAAGTTGAGACAGGAGCCCTTGAGCATCCTAAGTAGGTGTGTAGATGTATCACACATAAATGACTTGATAAAGTCATCGATTATTTGAGTTAGAGAAACTAATCAATATTTTCATTTTAATGTAATAACATAGTGATGCCATTTCCCCCAAAACAATTCAATTTATTTTGTGTATATTATGCTTGAGTAATTTTCTTGATTTGTATGGTGGATTGTTAAAACCGAGGCAAAGGACAGATTGCTTTAGATAACATAATCAATCATGACTCCGTGGGAAGAATGCCAAGGTGTTTTCATTTAAGAATATGTAATGTTGTAGGGATCACTAAGTACTTTGGGGGAAGCTAAACTGAGAGATAAAGAGAGGAGGCCTGCTTTTGAAACCAGAGCACTGAGCTTCAAAGGAGTGGTGAAAGCTTGATTTACACACTTGCACACGCATACACATAGGCAAATGGTTCAGAGATGAAAGTAACCAGTGATGGTCACAACACTATGTGGCCATGTTGTCCCTTTCTCCCACACTGTTACGCTGACACAGGCCTTAATGACAAATGAAAGTGAAACAGAGGAGCTGCCGGGTACATTATCTGGTTCAGGTGTGGCTTAGGCATCTGTGACTAGAATCCTTAAACCTCAGCTTTGTTTCAGCATTATGTTGCAGTCTCCCAGGTTAGCTTCACTGTCAGGATCCCAGGTTGCTATTCCTTATGATCCACAAGACCTAGAAATCCAACTATATTAATTCAGCAGCATTCTACATGTTGAAAAGCTATCTTGAGCTGGGTGTGGTGACGCAGGCTTGTAATCCCAGTACTTGGGAGGCTGAGACAGGAGGATCGCAGGTTCACAGCCAGCCTCAGCTACTTAGTGAGGGCCTCCGCAACTTAGTGAAACCCTGTTTCAAAATAAAGAATAAAAAATAGGGCTGGGGATGTAGCTTGAAGGCAGAATCTTCAGTACTGAAAAAAAAGATGTATTTATTGTCCTATGTTTATTAACATCCATGTGTGCAAGTGGTCTATCAACAAATGAGAGGAGATTATTTAGAAAAGAATAAAAGGTTTGAGCTAGAGTGGGCTAGTTCTTCATTCATATTTTTGTTGGGAGTTTCTGAGGTGGGGGGCATAAAAAGAAAAACACTTTCCTTCACTTATGACAGCCACCTCTGCAAGTCTGATTAAAAGTGAGTCCTAAAGGAACTGCCTAATAAAGAATTGGTAGACACTGAAGTTACTTTAGATATTCTGATAATTTACATGGCTCTTAATACAAGTTAAACTAAAATCTTTCCAGGATAGATATATAATTAACATTTAATAGTTTTGGTATTCAAACTAAATAAATTTGTCTCTACTTATACAATTTCCACAAAATTATTCCTGTTTTTGTATTTCATATTAATAATCTGAAGTAACTTTTCCACCACTACATACATATAATGCTTTGACTTCTGATAGAAGTTCCCAACATAACTAAACATTTTCTGAAGACATGTTTTTTTGCAGACTTTCACTTATTAAAAGTATTTGGGAAGCCATTTTAAGAGTTCATATTGGAGGATATATTTATTATGTTTTCCTATAGCATTTGCTCTATAAATGTCAACATGTACCAAGAGTGACGTTGTATTTTCTTAAAGAGATTCAAAAGGTGGCACAGGAATACACATGACATGCTTAACATTTAACTCCCTGGGGCGCTTGTTGCCTGTGGTGTTTTTGTGTGAATATATCTTTCTTATAAATTTTACTAGGGTTCTGAAACTGAGGTTGAAAGATACTTAACCCTGTTAACCGTGACATTTGGGAAATGGCGGATGGGTGCTGTGGAATGAGGAGGAGGAGAGGCAAGGCAAGAATACGTGAGAGAGGTAGAAAGATAGATCTGCAGTCACTTCTCCTTCCCAAGTCGACAGTGAGGGCAGAGCTGGACACAGCTTGTCAAGTCAGAGTCGGCCTTATCTGAGATGCCGGTGCGAGAGGGCACTGTCAAGGTGGAGCCCGCCAGCTCAGTGGCCTCGAAGGAGCTGCTGTTCTAGTGAAGCAAAGAGGCAACGGCAGTAAACAAATAGATACCTTCATTATTCCACGTTCTCAGTACTATCAGTTAAATAAGACAGGGTGAGGGGAAGAGACGCAGCAGAGAGGGTGAGCAGTCTGGAAGCCTCTCTGAGCAGATGACATGAGTAATCTAAGTCATTCAGAAAGAAATGGAAGCATGTAGCATTCCAGGTGGATGGAACAACCCAGTGTAAGATCTGGAGGTGGGAATTAACTGGGGAGGGTGAGTGTAAAGAAGGAAACCCTGCTAGGTATCCAGGGCGGGTGTCTGCAGAGAAACTGGTATGTGGGGCTAGAGCTTAGGGGAACAGGGCCTTCTGGGATGTGAGAGGCACCCGTGGATCTAAGACTGGACGAGCTCCTTCGGGGCAGAGCTGCATGAGAGAAGAGTGAAGAGAGAGAGAAGCCGATTGTGCACGTCCACACCCTGACAAGAAAATAGGTAGTTCTAATGACATATGAGGGAAATTCTTAGACTTTCCTAGAACCCAGCATCGGATATCTCAGCGATGACTTTTCAGATACATGGACACTAATAACAGTCACCGTTTGAAAATCATTTTCCCACCTATCCAGTGTTTTCAGGAAAAGGACGTCTTCATCTTGCTGCAAGTTTTCCTGTTTTTAGAGTAGAGAGATAATACATTCTTTCTGAATCGAGAATTGGGTTCATATCTGAATGATTTCTTGGATCAACTCACATCACACTGCTGTTTTGTCGGGTTGTAAAATACAGGCTCATCAACTTCCAGGAGCTGCCCTGGAATATATGGTTTACTACAGTTTCACCTGAATGATAGACCAAACTGCCATAATCCTTACTAATTAACTAATTTATTTTGTCATGCTGGGGATTGAACCAGGGGTGTTCTACTTCTGAGCTACACCCCTAGTCCTATTTTATTTGTTATTTTGAAACAGCATCTAAGTTACCACAGGCTGGCCTTAAACCTACAATCCTTTTGTCTAGCCTCCCAAGTATTAGGATTACAGCTGTGTGCTACTGTACCCAGTCATAATCATTATTAACTTAAATACTCAACTACTCCTTTTTTCCTCTTGAAATAAGTATTACTCTGTAGAAACAAAACCAATACTATAAACACCAGAAAAATGAATCATGCTTTAAAGCTAATTTATATTACTTCTTGTGTTGGAAACACAGGACCTAGAACCTTATTTCATTATGATTAATTTCAAAATACAGAAACTGTGGAATGACTTTAACATAATTAATCAATGAAAAATGACAAATTTTCAGGAGAATCCCCCAAAGACACTTGATACCTTTCTTCTTCTGACAAAGTTCTCATTTAAAGTTACTATTTGTTTTTTGATCTAGGTCTATCAATTTACCTAATTGCTTTTACAGTACTCAATGTGTCTTTATTTGCCCTGTTAGAAGCCCTTTACAGATGGATAATATTTTCATATTATCAAAATACTAGCATCCATTTAATAGAAACATGTATGTGCTCAAATCTTAAAAAGTTCAAGTATTTTAATTTTTAAACATGTATGTTTCAGCATTTTTTGGCTTTCATATGCTCATCAACTCTCATTGTTACCTGAGTTATTAAGGCAGTATGTTACTAGTTTATTATTTAATAATTATGTGCTGAACAATAAGAATTGTGCTAACTAGGTACAATCTCTGCCCTTACCAAGCTCATAGTCTATGGAGAAAGTAGAGAATGATGTATTTAAATCATGCTTGAGAAGTGGTGACGTGCAGGACCGCATAGGCAGCCCTTGCAGAGTCTGCAGTACTAGCCCCTGAGGGTTAGGGAGGGTACCCTGTTAGCTCTTCATTAAGTCCTGACTATGTGTATCTGGCTTTATTTCTTTTTCTTTCCTGTATGGTCCCTGTACCCAAATAGCTTTAATTTCTGCGTGTTTGTGTGCAGCACAGTAAGATTATTGAACTGTTTTATATGTAGTGTTTTGAATCACCAGTTACCATAAATCTAATGCATTAAAGGGAGGTGGCTAAAGTAAAAAAAAAAAACTATTAATTTACTTTTTACAAACTTCTTTCTCCCTACTGCAAAATAATACATACTCATTGATAAGCATTCGTTAAGTATAGACAAGTGCGAAGAAGCTTCCAAAGACCACCCAGAGAACCACGACTCAAAGAAAACCACCTTCATTCTGTGTGTGTTTTCCTTTTGGAAGATTTTTTTCTGTTTTAAGTTTGCTCTTTTATAGTACTGTAGCCTGCTCATTCCCACAGAACATCATAACAAGCATTTCTGTGTGCTATTCAAACCACTGGAGGCAGTTTTGACATTGTGTAGAATGTTGTTTAGTTAATTAAAAAAAAAAGTGAAGCTGGTACGTCAGGTTGGGAACACATTGGCTTGCTGGGAGGATGATAAACCCAGGGACGGCATGGAAGCCCCCCATTCTCCTTACCCTTCCAGACCTGGCCCTGTGCATCTCTTCCATTTTGTTATTCCTCAGTCATAGTGTTTATAATAAATCATTAAACATGATGTCAAGCTGATTCTAAAATGTATATGAAAATGCAAAGGGCCTAGAATAGCCTAAGCAATCTTAGAAGTGAAAATCAAAGTGGTTGACTGTACAGTATGTGACTTTAAGATCCTCGAGCTACAGTAATTAATACGGATTGATACTAACATATGGATCAACAGAGAGACCTATGGAAACAGATCAGAAATAGAACCTTTCTTATATAGTCATAATTTTCAACAAAGGCATGAAAGCATTACAGTGAGGAATACAATGTCATTTTGATAAATAGTCCTGGGATAATTGGATTCGTATATGAAAAAACTCCTACCTCACACCATATACAAAAACTATTTGAGATGACTCATAGACCTAAAATGTAAAAGTTAAGTTTTAATCTTTTTAAACAAAGAAAATGTTCATCAAAGCATAAAATTCTGTATGTGTTCACTGTGTGTTTAATGCAGACCTCCCTAAACTTTGACCCGTTATTTGGCTTATCCTTGTTATTGTCCAGGGGTTCAAAAGGGTATCAAAGTAGTTTGTGTATAGGAAAAGTCTTTCATAAGGTGAGAGATTAATATTTCATCCTCTAAGCTTTATCAAAATATCCCAGTGTAGAAATGGTCTTATCAAAATGTTCATTATTCATAAAATGAGGGGGCTTGTCCACAATGTGATCTCCTGAGTTCTTTCTGGTTCTAAATGTTCTGTGAACTCATTAAATGATGGAGGGTGTGATGAATCCCAGGTAAAATGTTTAAGGCCCAGAAGAAACTGGCTCGGAATCTAATCTGAATCCTGGGTTTGAAGAGGTTATGGTCTACCCAGATCATATGACCACTGGGGGCTGAGCACTGGGGACACAGGGGAAAGTATAGCCCAGACCCTGAGCAGCTTCAGCGTTTAGTTGGGGTGACCCAATACACACCCTGACAATAGGGAAGGAACCAGCCCCTCCTGAGAAGACTGGTTGTGAGAAGAACTCTAAATGGCAGTTAACAGTCCTGTGTTCTTACCCAGGATGGGCCACAGTGTTCCTTTGTGTCTGTGGCCCCTGCTGGACCTCATCTTAGAGATGAGGAACTTTACTTTAGCTGTAAGTTGTTTTTCTTTCTTGTTTAACCTAGTATATTAATTAAATGCCAAAAATATGAAGGTGAACTTTGAAAGCCAACTCAGGAGAATTTAGGAAGAGGGATAGTAGGCAGTTTGCTGTCACACCAGTATAGGAAATGCTTTCCTAACCACCTCCTCCCTTCCGGCTGTTTAAGAACAGATCTTTTTGGGAGGCAAAAGATCTCAGATCTTTTTGGGAGGCAAAATATCTTCTGTGTATTTTGAAGCAAAAAGTACCCTACTTGTCCATCTTGTCATCTTACCTGTCCAAAACTGTATCTTCTGTTTGATTATATACGAAGTGACTTGGTCAGAGAAAAAAGTTGTCCATTCTATTTTTACATAACTTTCTTCTTAAATAAACTCTCTCCTAGATTAGTACCTAACACATTTTTAGCAATTTTTATTTTTAATGGCAGATATAAAGTTGAGGTATTATATCTCATTTAGTCTCCATAGAGATCCTTTGAGGTCAATACTGTTATTTTACCCATTTTCCTGGTGAGAAACATGAGCTCTAGGATTCCTTCTAATAGGACTGAGGTCTTCTAACCAATAAATAGCAAAGTGGAAGTAAAAACCTGGACCATTTTACCCACTATGCCACTGAGCCAAACCGTGGTTTGTTTGTCATTTGTCCTTAAAATCAATTCTACTTCCCATTTCATCTAAATGAAGACTACTCTCATGTGTCTCTGTTAGTGTCCTGTCTATGCTAAACATTCAAATTTTTCAACTTTATGACATCATGGGCCCCACACCCTGCATAATCCTCTACTTGTGTAGTTCCCTTTAATATTAATTCAAACCCCTACATTTATTGTAGTTGGGCTTAGTAGTGTTTATTTATTACTTCACCCCTTTAACATCATTTTGAGTGTTTATTCTGGCCTCCAACAAATATACTCTTGTTTAATTCTACAGATTGTTTTTGATGCGTTTCCACATATTCATCCAGGGATCGTTCCACTTGCTGACCAAGATCAGCAGTTCAGCACAGTACAACATATGACTGCATCCGGTGGACATGTCCAATCCCTGGCCTCTGGAGTGCTAATATTATAATAGCACGTAATTCAGGAATAGTTTAGATGTTGGTAAAGGAGTAATTTGCATTACTTTCTCTTGCATTTAATACCACACATGGAAAAATCCTCTATAATTTGGTCATTATTGGCTCTATCAGTAAATGGTTTATGGTTTTTCTCATGTGTTGTTTATAGGAATTACTCAATATTTGCTTCCAAATGACAGTGAATGAGTATGTCTTAATGTCATTACCATTTATCTGGGGACTTCCCCCCAGTGTTTGAAATTCCTATAGTTTATATTAGGGATGGTAAATGTATTAAATAACAGCCAGTATAAACAAACCCTGAAATTATATTGATGTAAAAGTGATATTGTTCCCCACACCTTCCAGTTAAGGAAATTAAATAATTAGAGATTGATCAAATGGAATTTCCATTTGGCATTTGTAAAATGAATTGGAGGAATTTAGGTTTGTGGGTTTTTTCATGATCTTGATGAGATGAGGGATTCTACTGGTGATCCATACATGGAGGTGTTTGCACCCAGCACCCTGTGCCATACTGTGTTGGACAAATGTGTTCCTCGGCCTGCTGAAAATTGTGCTGCGTGGATGACTTCATCTGAGCTATTGGGCCATTTTGCCATAAATGTTATTAGGAAGCCAGCTTAGAATCTTAATGAGATTGGATGTCAAAATTAGATATCAACTTATACTTGACAGCTAGAGTATTGCTGCAGATTTTTAACTTAATAGTAGCTTCTTTAATGTTTTAATTGTCATCTTAAATTCCTGGTAATCAAATTTGAGGACAAACACAATCTTGGCAGCTAATAACTTGAAAATAGAAGAGATCTTTGATTTTCAACTGTCACGGACCATAGATTATGATTTCATAAGGAAGATGTTTTGAAACAACCTTTTATGACACATTTCCTCACATTCTGTGGGTAGGCATGTCTATACACATCATAAAGTTTATTAACAACAAAAAAGACTGATTAAATTTTTTGTTAATATTTGAATGATTGAAAAATATTCACTGAAGTTGTGTCAGAAAAATAGTTCTGTAACATCTTTTTATTCTTTGTGGTGCTGGGGATTGAATCTAGGGGTGGTCTACCTCCAAGCTATACCACCAACTCTTTTATTATTTGGAAACAAGGTCTTGCTAAGTTGCTGAGGCTGGCCTCAAACCTTCAATCCTCCTGTTGCAGCCTCCCTAATACTGGGAATACATGTGTGTGCAACCATGCCTGGTTTCTTAACATTTTATAATCTAGAAAAACACTTGAAGGCATTTCTAGATGGTAAATTTAATTTTTGTTTATGAAGTTATTTTCTGTAAAATGTTTAAGGTTTAAAAACAAAGGCAATCAAGGGGTCCACAGGGTGCCATACTTTTTGAAGTGCTCTAGGAGATAATCTGGTCTAGGCCTTTCTGTTATCTCTGGGGTTGCTGGCATCCTTAGCATCCCAGTCTCAGCCTCTGTAATCACTTGGATTTCTCCCTGTGTGCCTGTCTCTAGGTTTCCTTTCTACTTATAATGATAACAGTAGTATTGAATTGGGGCCCACCTCGATTCCATATGACTTCATCTTAATTTGATCATATATTTGAAGAACTATTCCCAAATAAGGCCATTTTTACAGGTAGTGAAGGTTAGGACTTTGACAGGTCTTGTTCACGGGTATAGTTCAACCTGTAATAATCTTCAATAGTTGAAGAGGAGTAACGTAAGACAGAGATTGGGGAAGGGACTGCAGCGGTACTAGCACTTTTCACCCTTTTCATCCTTTTGGCTTGCTATATGTATGTATGTGTGTATGTATGTATTTGTACTGGGGATTGAATCCAGGGACATTCTACCACAAACTACACCCCCAGCCCTTTTAATTTTGTATTTGGAAAGAAGGTCTCACTAAGTTAATGATGGCCTCACTAAACTGCTGAGGCTGACTTAGAACCTGCAATCCTCCTGTCTCAGCCTCCCAAGTACTGGGATTATAGGCATGCACCACCACGCCTGGCTTTGTTTTCCCATTTCTTTCCGTCAGAATCCTCACTTTGGGTCATCTGCTTTACACGTTAGGTAATTATAGCCTCAGGTTATTTGTGATTTAAGAAGGTTGTGAGTTCTCTTTGGAGCATTTTCCCACTGACTTATTATTTCAGAAGTCTTTTCAATGTATCTTCTCAGACCAGAAACTAAAAATACTGTGACTAGATTTGGCTTTTCTGTTTTTGCAGGTGATGAAATAGTTCCAAATTGTATGACATTACTAATGGTATGCCAAAACACATTACCTTTCTTGAATCTTAGGAAAATAAAACTCTTATGATCAAGCTTATTTGAATCTTTAAAGCAATAGTACTGTAATAGATTGTGAAAATGTGAAATAGTCATAATATCATAGTATTAGTGATGTTAAAAGCTAAGCACTTGAAGTCCATTACTTTGTTTATTCCTTAGAATGACCCAGTGTGGTAAAGAATGTCATTCTTCCTCTATACTCCAAACCGAGACATGTCGATGTAGGTAATTTGTCTAAGAGCTTTGCACAATTGGCGAAGCAGGGTTTGAACCTGAAAGCTTGATCCTACAGATAAGCGCTCGTTCTCTATGCTGCACATTGTTTTTATTTTTTCTATCCAAGGCTTGTGAAATTGCTCATCAGAATGATATTTTAATTAAATGTAAGAGATAATTGTGGATTCACATATAGTTGCAAGAAATAATACTGAAAGATTCTTTTTATTCTTACCCAATTACCACCAGTGGTACCATCTTGCAAAAGTTAACAGTAGATCACAACCAGTATATTTGCATTGATACTGACAAGATCCAGAATATTTCTATCACCAAAGAAATCCTTCATGTCCCCCTTCTGTAGCCACAAATACCTTTCTCCCGACCATACCTCTTCCTTTTTCCCTGGCAACCAACCACTCATCTCCATTGCTCCACTTCTGTGATTTCAAGAATAGAATGTACAGCATGTAACTTTTAGGTATTGGTATTTTTATTATTATTATTATTTTTTGCTCAGTATAATTCCCCAGAGATTTACCCAAGGTTGTTGGATGGATCAATAGTCCATTTTATTGCTGAGTAGTATGCCACAGTATAGGTGTACCACTGATTAATATTCTCCTGTTGAGAGATGTATGGGTTGATTCCATTCCGGGGCCATTACAAATAAAGTCGCTATCAACTTCCATGGACAAGTTTTCGAGTAAAGCTAAGTTTTAATTTTTCTTGGATGAATCCCAAGAGTGGGATTGCTATAAATTATGTTCGTTTCATAAATGAAACTGCCAAACTGTTTTCCAGAGCAGCCTATAAACTGAAATATATTTTTCCTATGACTTATTTTATATCCTTTGTATTTACAAAATTTACATTTGGAATTTCTGCTTGCCACAAATGACCTTAAAGCTTCTGTATCAAATGCAATTTCTAATGTTTTTGAGGCATGTGTTTTAATTTAATTTATTTATTTTGGTACTGAGGATTGAACCCTGAGACATTCTATCACTGAGTTACACCCCCATCTCTTTTTATTTTTTATGTTGAAACAGCATCTCGCTAAGTCACTGTGCTGGCCTTAAACCTGCAACCATCCTCCTGTTTTGGCCTCCAAGGTTCTGGGATTACAGGTGTGCACCACCATGTCCAGCTAGAGGAATGGATTTTTATAGTGTTTTTTTTTTTCCTGAAATGAGTCACTTTATTAGGAGATAAACCCAGTGGTCTACTCAGTTTTTATATCATAGTGAGATTTTATTTTTCACTACTCATTAACTCCATGTTAAAAGAACATACATTTCCTAGGAGTTTTTAAGTTTTTAATAGTTATTAATAAAATGATACCTTAGTTTTATAAGCTTAACATCACACATGATTAATTTTGTCCTCTAAAAAAAACTTGAGAGTGAAATATTAAGTCTGTAACTAAATACCGGTACTATTTTATTCTGATACACATTTATACAAGTACTATGACTTTGTTGTTCTCTGTTAAAATTTGTTTGTAGATGTTTTCTTCACAAATAATTCCTTGTAAATAGCTGTGGTGATAAGTTGGTATTTGTAGACAGTGTCTACAGCATACCCAGGACACTAGCCAGTGTTTATTTCTTACTCTTGTACATAATATCTTAACTCATTGCTCATGGCTGTCCTATTTTTTCCTAAATTGTGTTTTTCTTCATGGCATCTGGCATTGATAGATTAGTCCTATACTATTTCACTTTAAAATTTTTTTTCCAACTCAGCTTTTTCCGCATAGTTTACTTTTCATGTGACTTTGTGGCTTTATTTTGCTTTCATAGTCCTTTTGATCTCTATGATTTCTCACTTTACACACAGTTCAGGAAATGAATGTTTTTTACAGTTGAAAAAATACTTATTTGCATAAGTCAAACTCAAAAGTGAGTGATATTTTAAGGCACGTGGTACATTTTAACTTACAAGTAGGTAACAGGCATTTCACGCCACGTGTTATGGAAATTCAGAAGTTAAATTTTAAAAGTTAAGAGAAGAAATAAGTGCTCAGGAAACTTTGATTTTTTTTTTTTTATGAACAACCAGTAGTTGCCTACCTACCACTTTTAACAAACAATAATAGATGTGATTTCGGTCATGGGCTGGAATTATCAAAGGGAATTTAGGCCTCACTAAACCCGAGGAAGCTGTACTTTAAGCATAGGGATTGATTTTTATCAAGTGAATATAGACTTTATTTCTTTATTGAAAGTGAGCCTTGTGTGCAAAGGAGAACTTCAGTGAGTGCCGAAAAGGCTCTGATTAGTAGTTTGATATCATGTTGTCTTAGTCCGTTTTCCGTTGCCATCACAAAATATCTGAAATAAGGCAACTTATAAAGAAAAGAGATGCCTCAGCTCCCAATTTGGAAGGGCCACCAGTGTGGCATTGCCGTTTGCTTGGCTTCTGGTGAGGGCTTCATGCTGGGTTAGCTCTTGGAGGGGAAGTGGAAAGGGGAAGTGAGGGAGTCTGGGAGAACCATGTGTGTGGGAGAGAGGCAGAGGGGAGGCTGCCCTGCTTCATCAATCCCACAAGAACCAGCTCACCCCCGTGACAAGTAGCCCAGTCTCTCAACAAAGATACCGATCCACCATGAGGGTAATGCCCCATCACCTACTCACTGCCACTAGGCCTCGCCTCTTAAAGGTCCTTACACTTCTCAATACCTTTATATTTGGGACCAGAATCGAGCACATGAGCCTTTGAGGGCCATACCGTCTCCAAACCATAAACACATGTATATGAAGTGACATTTTGGGCCAGATAATTCCTTATTGTGGGTGTCTGGCCTGTGCACTGTAGTGTGTTTAGCAGCATCCCTGGCTCTCTCTACACAATAGATGCCAGTAGCTATGCCCCTGCAAGTGTTTACATTTGAAAACATCTCCAGATGTTGTCCCCTGGGGACAAGTCTCTCTCTTTGAAAACCACCAAACTGGAATGAAATGTAATTTGGAAAAAGGTGGCACCTCCTACAGAGATTGAGCAGTTCCTAAATGTTTCAGTGTCTGTCCCTGGTATATGCCAATGGACAAAGTTAATTTTAATTAGATAATAAATAAACAAACAAAATGAATTTTATCTCTCCATACCATAGCTTTCATATTAACAGACAAGCTTGGAGGAGCGTGTTTCTGCAAAGCTCTGTCATGATGCCTTTTGTGTCCCCAAAATTGAGATGCTGCATCATTAAGCTAGGACCCAGGGACAGTTCTAGTTGTCTAGGCTTAGATCAAATTATGGCCCACGCAGAGGGCTCTCCAGGAGACAGAAAAGAACAGGTCTTCCACAACTTCTCTGTATAAATAGTGAGCGGATCTTGTTACATATTTTGAGCGAAGGAGTAAAAAACATGGTAAGGACCTCCTGGCCCTCCCTTCCACATCAGATTTGAATTTTGGTAGGTCTGAGGCTGAAAAGGACTAGTTAAGTAAAAGTTTTAAATTCATGCAGGGCTGTGGACCAAGATGTTTCTGGTCAGATCAGCTTTCTAGCGCTCAGTAGCACATCAGAGACTTGTATTTAGTTTGAACCTCACAATGGAAATTGTGACTTCAAAAGACTGAAAAGCCCCTTATCTGACTGAGATAAAGTGCAGTCCAGTCTCTCCCACAGTGAAGCAGTGAGCCAGGATTGAGTGCAAAGCTTTTGGTGGGCATTGTGAGGCTGCAGCTTGAGTTTGGAGAGGCAGATTTTGATTACTGAGAGAAAGCTCTGAATCATCTTTGATGTCTTAAATTTCTGCATCACCTGTAGATTGTCAAGTCACCAGATCTCAGTGTTTCTTCTCTGAACCATCTCTTAAATATTTGTGTCACTTCCTCACTGGGTATGTGAATACCAAAAGGCTCTCTCTTCTTGCTCCTCCAAGTCCCCAGCTACTGCCAGGCCAGTTGTTTTAGAGAGAAGTTTTGCTGAATCACAGAGATCTCCTGGCCCTACTAGTCCACACTAGTCTCCATCTTGTCTGTTCAACTTTATTTCCTACTTCTAGCAAATTAAACTTATTTTCCAGAATACTGAGTCCCCCCTTCCCCAGATTCTTTAATGTACATGCTCACTTCTGGTCTGTGCTTTTACTGATGTTTTTATCCTTACATGGAATGAAAACATCTTCCTGACACCTGACCATTTCTTATTCATAGCCTCAGGTTCCGTTGAAGCCTACCTCCTGCACAGAGCTAACCATAACTCATTAATTTTTTTTACTTATCTCTACTTCTTTTATTCTTAATACATTAAATACAGGCATTAATTAATTAGTAATAATACATACTCATTTTGGCCCTTAGCAGTGTATGCCTTTGTTTAAAGTGGTAACAGTTTATGTGTGTGTGTGTGTGTGTGTGTGTGTGTGTACATTTTTCTACCTACTTCAGCTAATTAGTAAATTCCTGAAAGACAAGTATTTTGTGCTTTGTATATTTCACCTAGGATATTATTATTTGCATAACAAGTACTCAGTAGAGACATATTAATAACTAGCCAGGCACTGACGATTATAATTATATTTTAAAATCCAAACCACACAGGCTTGTAGAAAATGATATCACCACATACAGTTCAAACCTGATCTTCTGGATGTCAGAGAAGACGGTGTATTGTCTTAGACAAGAAACTCAAAGTAGAGATACCTTGAAAAAGGAAAATGAAACAGCAATTTGTAAGGGAAATATTTTTAACTGATTTGTGATAGATATGTCAATTATGGTACCATTAATGTCATTTTAGATATGAAATATAGGTCAGTTTGAATTCCTGGTAATGTACACCGGTGAATATTAGCATAGTAGTTGACCTGTACCATAAAATGTTTAAATATAGAACTCTAACTGATCTTGATTTTCTTTTTTTTAAATACCCAGATACCTCTTGCCACTGCATAAATGGACATTTGAAAGTGCCACTGTCATACTCTTGCAAGCATGGAGACCTCGTCAATGCTTTCCTCGCTGAATGACGAGTGTAAATCTGACAACTACATTGAGCCTCACTACAAGGAATGGTATAGAGTGGCCATCGACACTCTGATTGAACATGGGTTAGAAGCATACCAAGAATTTCTTGCCAAGGAACGAGTTGCAGACTTCCTAGCTGAGGAAGAGATTAATTATATTTTGAAAAATGTCCAGAAGGTTGTGCAAAGCACTGCACATGGTACTGATAACTCCTGCGATGATACCTCATCCTCAGGGACTTACTGGCCCATTGAGTCTGACGTGGAAGCTCCGAACCTTGACTTGGGCTGGCCGTACGTGATGCCCGGACTCCTAGGGGGAACCCACATCGACCTCCTCTTTCATCCACCGAGAGCACACCTACTTACAATAAAGGAAACGATTCGGAAGATGATAAAGGAAGCAAGAAAGGTAATGGCATTTCTATTTTGAAATGAAATATTTGAAACATAGAGAAGTACAGGGAGTACTAAAATGAATATGCATGCTAATAAAAGAATTTCTATATGTATGCACCATGCCTATTATTTTAGGAAATATACCTATGGATCTATAGGATGGTTATATCTCCTCTGTCTTGCATGTATTTGAGAGTGTGGCAGTAGGCCCCTGCTAAATGTGGAGATTTCCTTCTCTTCCTAATGTACCTAAGAAACCTTCTGCCCCTGAAGGCTAAGTGGTGTAGGTGGAGTAAGATGATTTGACACATTTAAAAGTTGAAAGTACTTCAAGTTTTCTTAATCTTTGAAAGAAAATGTATGGGGATGTTTTCTTTGTTGTCAACTGGACTGAGTACTCATTCTTGCTCTTGATATGGTTTATGACATAAACTAGAGTTTTACCTATCTGTTTTCTGAGTTACTTGGAAACAGGATAAAGTCAATGTGATACTGTAATATTCTAAAGTAAGGTCCTAAGCATTTTAGGGGCTAGTGCTCTATCAGATATCTATATTGGCTTATAAATCTCACAGAACCTATTTTAGAATTCAATTAAAGGTGCAAAAATACTCTTTTAGTCAATCAATAAAAGTTATAGAGAGTTTTTGGTTGTTTTAATATGCTAACCACCTTGGAAGACACTTTGAAGAATACAACAAAATTTCCCAAGTGTGCTGGGTGTGATGGCACACGCCTGTAATCCCAGTACTTGGGAAGCAGAGACAGGAGGATCTCAGATTCTATGTCAGCCTCAGCAATTTAGCAAGATCTTTAGCAACTTAGTGAGACCCTATTTTAAAATAATAAATAAAATAGTGCTGGGGGCATAGCTCAGAGGTAGAATGCCCCTGGGTTCAATAACCAGTACCACCAAAAAAAAAAAAAAAAATCTCAAGCTCAACCTAGAGTTTTAAAACATTTGGATAAAAATGTATGATATTTTAACTATAGAGTATCTATTCGTTAGAGACTGTATGACCTAAAAGGGACCTTCAGAGGCATATATATATGGCATAGCTTTCTCCTATGACAACGAGACACAAATGCTTGGAAAGTATACCTTTATGCAATATGGAAATATAAGTTCCCTTGAAGTATCCGGTGACATGATGGTTTGCAATACAGGTAACCAGTAGTATAACAATCAAGTTAGAGAGACACAATGTTCTGCAAATAATGTCAAATGCAGGCTTTGCAAAAGGAAAGCAATATTTTCTCATGGATGTTTGGAACTCACATAACCTGACTTTAGCTGTGTTAACACCTTGAGAGGTTTTATATTAATGAAAGCATTAATCTATTCCAATTGTTAAAAATTTGCTATGGAATCAGGCACATGCGAGGTGACCAAACTTTCATTGAGTTACTTAAACTGTCAGTTCAATTTTCTGAAATTAACCATGAGTATTTTTAAAACTACACATCCTGGGCTCTGTGAACAAAATATTCAATTGTATTTTGCAAAACAAAGGAAAATTCAAGAATTCAGATGACTCTTTCCAAAGGCAGAATAACAAATATTGAATGCTCGCATTTGCTGATTTCTGGCAGGTGACATAATGTGCTTTTGAGCCACAGTATTAAAGGAGATTTAGAATGCACATCAGTGCACGTGAAGGGTATTAGTGCCGTGACTTGGTTGTACACATAGTAGCCTGCACCAGAGCTAGTTTCCTGTAGGGCATTGCATTTCTCTGACGCAAAATAGACATAATTCAGGAGATAAAAGTTTTAGGGTTAGCACTTTTAATGTATTTTTCTTTCTAATGTGACACTATGTATTTAATAAACCTTTAGAAGTAATATCCTCTACCTGGTCATTGTCTGCTGGGAACTCTTGCTTGACTTAGCTACAGAGGAAATTGAAGTCCCTACTGTAAAACAATGTAATATTCTGTTTCTCTTTCATAAAATCAGAGTGGCATAAAATAAGAGAATTTTACCTTTTTTCAATTTATGTATACTTATCTAAGTTGAACCAAAAAAAAAGAGAGAATGATTTGGTCTTATTAATTGAGTATATTGCAGTTGAATATAAATCATAACAAATAGCTGTTAGTTTTAAAAGCAATGGAAATGTGCTAGTTTCTACCCAGATGCAATAAATATTCAAGTAAAATTGGCTGTATATGCATGGGAAGCTTATTACTCAAGTATTTTGGAAGTTTCTTCATATGTCACTATGCTTATATAAAGTTTGTATATGTGTGTGTGTGTGTGTTTGTGTGTGTGTGAGTGTGTGTGTGTGGGGTACTGGGATTTGAATTCAAGCAGGGGCACTCTACCACTGAGCTACATCCCCAGCCCCCTCCCTTTATTTATTTAATTTTATTTTTTGAAACAGGGTCTCATTAAGTTATCCTGTACTAGCCTCAAACATGTAGTCCTCCTGTTTCAGCCTGCCAAGTACTGGGATTACAGGCATGTGCCAATGCTACCGATTATATAAAGATTTTTGAGGGATCAAGTATTCTGGGAAATAAATGTATTGACTCAGTTTTAAAAAATTAAGATTATAGCCAGGCGTGGTGGCAAACACCTGTAATCCCGGTAGGTGGGAGACTGAGACAAGAGGATCGCAGGTTTGAGGTCAACCTTAGCAATTTAGCAAGACTCAGCAACTTAGCGAGACTGTTTCAAAATAAAAAATAAAATATTGTTAGGGGTATGGCTCAGAGGTAAAATGCCCCTGGGTTCAATCCCCAGCACCATACACGCACACGCATGCACACACACACACACACACAAAATATTTAGCCTATAACTAGACAAGGTCCTGTGAAAAAATTTAAAACAAAAGCAAATATTATGAACTAAAAGCTTGTTAGAACACTTTGCTTTTTAAAGATTAAGCATGGTTTTCATGACTATCATCTACTCAGCAGAAAGTCACGCTCTGTTTTTATCCCTAAGAGTCCATGGAAGCCTGTGAGTCATCAGAATAAACTTTCTGTGTGTTCACATTCTTCAGAAGATAAATTTTCTTTATTGGCAACTCTGGATTGTCATGGCCATATAAAGGGGTGGATCTTTTTTCATCCAGTGTTTGAGTAAGGTAGAGTCTCCTGGATAGAATAATGTGTCTTGCCTCCCACGCCCTCAGGGAGACTGTTGTGGGAGTCAGCAGTGTGAAACTCTGTGGAGATCTGGGTTCACACAAGCAGGGCTAGGAATCAGCAAAGCGGATCCCGGGAACTAGTCTCAGAAAAGAATTTAAATTTCACTGTTTTATTTGCAGTTGAGATAAGATACTTATGAAAATAAATGCCATATTGTGAAAAAGTCTTAAATTAATGAAAAGAATCTAAAGGCAATCTGCTTAGAGGTCCAAACAACTGAAGTCTGACCACAAGCACCAAGTTAACCTTCTAGTCCCTTGAGAAAGAAATGTGAAATAATAGTATATCTCATCTGTTTTTGCTGAAAATATTTGATTTTCTTTTTCAGCACTGGAGATTAAACCCAGGGCCATGTGCTCTACCGCTGAGCTACCCCCAGCCCGGAAATATTTTGATTTTTAATTTAATGATTCCACTCATGTCTTTTTTTTTAAATTTGTGGGGGGAGGGGTACAGGGACATTCTACCTCTGAGCTACACTCCCAGTCTCTGTTTTTATTTTTTTGTTTTGAAACAGGTTCTTGCTAGGTTGACAAGAGTCTCGCTAAGTTGCTGAGGCTGGTCTCTGAGCCTGTGGTCCTCCTGTCTCAGCCTCCCAAGTACTGGGATTACAGGCATGCCCCACCATGGCCGGCTTCCACTCTTATTTCTAGCTTATGCCATGTAGTCTCTGAATCATATTCCTTTTAGAAGTAGAAATGATTTTGTAGCATTTTAAAGACCTAGATTTTAAAAATATGTATGAATTTCTTTTTTGGCCAGTTGCAATTTAAGAAGTTGTTTAGAGGATTTTCCCCCCTTTCCTTTATGTACTTGTTTATTTTGTTTGAGAAGTTTCCTTTGGAAAAATCCAATTATAAATACTATATTCCATGTGCCCTAAAGGAACATATTTTAATTTACTGGCTATTTTTTTAACCCCTTTCTATTTTTCACTGTGGGGTTGACAATTACATTCGGGTCAGCTTTATAAAGTCTGATCGTGTCTAGCAAGACTTTTCCCAGGTAATTACTTGTCTCTCAAGAAGTGTTCCCAAGATGATATGTGCATACATTCCTAATTACTGTGAACTCCTCTTATGAAAACATCCCCTCTAATTACATTGAAAAGTCATCTTTCATTAAAGTAATTTTTTCTAGCCACTCAGTGATACATATTCACAACGCTGTAAACTCATGATAATATTGAATATGTAAATGCTTAACCAGAATGCTGTTTACATGTCTCTTTCCCAATTCTAGCCCAGCTTCTTTTGGGAGATGTGAATCTTACTCTTGCGAAATATGGAATCGAGAAGACACATAAGCAAAAGTCTAGTGAGAACGAGGGCAAAACAGTTCCTGAGGTGCTAGGCACCACATCACTGGTGTTCAGGTCTTGGTTCATCCCTGACTCACTCTCCCTGGGTGTGTCTATCTGGCCTTGGGAGTTATTAGTAATATAGAACAACATTAACTCTCTAGTTGGCCCCGTTGATGCAAAGGAGAAGGTGAACAGATGACGGGGCTCTTCCTGGGAGTCAGCAGGGCTGGCATTATAAAAGTTGCCCCAAACTAGAAGCTTGGTCATCAGGACTCTACAGTAATTAGTGGCACTGAACAAGTCATTGCGCCTTTCCAGGTGTCTTCATTCATTTAGTAGAAGATGAAGCAAGCAGCCAGGTGTGGTAGCCCACACCTGTAATCCCAGTCCTTGGGAGGCTGAGACAGGAGGGTCACAGGTTTGTGGCCAGCCTCAGCTACTTAGTGAGGCTCTCTGCAACTTAGTGAGACTCTGTTTCAAAATAAAGAATAAAAAAATAGGAATGGGGATGTAGCGTGGAGGTAGAATGCCCCTGGGTTCAATCCCCGGTAACACACACACACACACACACAGAAAAAAAATAAAAAAATTAAAAATAAATAAATAAATAAAACAAAATAAAAAGGGCTGGGGGTGTAGCTTGGAGGTAGAAAGCACCTGAGTTCAATCCCCAGTAAATCACACACACACACACACACACACACACACACACAAGGAAACAAAAACCATTTGATGTTTTTAAAAATCTAATATTTCTATACAAATCTCTAGTTATGCTTAAAATAATGTTAGACTTCTTGCTGAATCAGTGCATCATCTGAATGATTTTCATTGTGTCATGATGTTACTTCCGTCTGCCTCCATCTGCAACCACATCCTGCCTGGCTAAGTTACATTGATGTGTCTATCAATGCCTTTGTGAGACTAGAATCATCTCTCTCCTCATGTTCAGTTATTTATTAAGAATTTCCTCTCTGCCCCATCCCAATTCCAGCTCTTACTGTGAGTCCTCTCATTCTTTGAATTCAAGTCAAAATTGGTTCCTTCCAGGAAATATATTTTGCTTAGTCAGACTTAATGACATCATTATCCTGTGATATTAAATTGAACATGTTTTCTCTGAATGAAGTTCATTATATGTTAATACATATTTATGTTTAAGTGTGTGTGTCAGAGAGAGAGAGAGGTAGACTGAGGAGAGGAAGAGAAATAGGGGAGGGAGTTGGGAGGGAGATAGGGCGATTAGGGAGAGAGAGCTAGAGCAAGAGAGAGAGAGAGAGAAAAAGGGACCTTCTATAGTTGTACTGACTTCACCATGCCAACTACTGCTCTGTCCATATGAGAATGATCCTTCAATGCCCAACTCCTGGAGCTACAGGGAGGTAACACATTCCCCTTCCTCTCAGTTCATTCCCTCACTTGCTACTTCTACTACCACCAGTAACCCTGATGATATTGTGTGTTAATTTTAATGTAGCTAATGAAGGGAGAGGACAGAAGAAAGAAGATATTTTAGGAAACTTTCACCCTTTCTTACTTGACTTGATAACTTTTATGGGGAAAAAAGGTATAATCTCTCTCACTTTTTTTAATAACCCAAATCCAAATAATGTACTTTATAAAAGAGACATCATGCACTGTTATGCAGGCTCAGAATCTTGGAGTCAGCTTAAATCTCAGCTCAACCAGCTCTTTTTACTAAATGTTATGAGTACAGCCTCTGAGTTATTTTTCCCATGTGGGACACGGAGATGCTAGTATTCCATAGGCTCCTTGGGAGAATTGAATGAAATGGCTGACTTTTTAAACATGACACTTACTTTGCATCTTACATGATGCTAAGATTCCCTTCCCTCCTCCCCCTTCTAATTCTTCTTTTTTTTCAGTACTGGGGATTGAACCCAGGGGCATTCTACCTCCAAGTTATACCCCCATCCCGATTTATTTTTATTTTGAAACAGGGTCTCTCTAGGTTGATAAGAATCTCACTAAGTTGCTGAGGATGGCCTCCAACCTATGATCCTCTTGTCTCAGCCTCCCAAGTACTGGGATTACAGGTTTGTGCCACCATGTCCAGCTCCTTCTTCTATTTTGATTACATTATATATTCCTTAATTTTGTAAAAATCCACCAGCTTAATTTTTGCATTACTGATTTGACATTTGTTCTTTTAAAATGAGAACAACCCTGACTAAGTTCAATATTTAATAAGACAGTATCTTACTGGGAGGAACAGCTAGGATTACTAGCTGTTTGTGGCATGAATATTCCTGAAAAGGCTTAAGCACATGTCTGAAGTATCGTAATGATTATGTACAGTAGATTAGTTGCAGAGCAACATGGCATTTTCCAAGTATTATTGCTTAGAAGTTTCAAACTGGGAAAATAATTGATTCAACATAAGTATATTTGAAGATAAGACCTACCATGAAGACAGTTTAGATATAAGTATTTTATATTCAGAATGGGTGAAGAGACATCTTCCTTTGTAAAAAGAAAAAAGTGGTGTTAAAGAAAAATGCTAAACCGTGCTTTTTTAATCTAAAGATTTGAAGATCTGAAAGTTCTGGTAGAAAACTAACAGAGAGGGTCATGTTCTGCAGAAGAGGAAAAAATAATTTATTTTTTATCTAGAATTTTTAAAGTGGTAAAATTTACTGGATTTTTAAATAAAAATATGCAAGGATTATATATTTATGAAAAGGAATAAGATTTGGTCAATTTCTGAAGTTCCCATTCATTATAGATATGCAATCTTAATGTCAAAATTTCCTTTAAGTAACTCTCAGTCTATAAAGTATTATTACTTACTGAATATTTCTGGCCCACTTCAAAGGGCTATAAAGAATATTATTTATGGCCTGCCCTAATTAATCCTCTTATCTTAGAAAAATTCTGCTTTTGTAATAGTAGTTCTACTTTATGTTTTGTTGAAGCCAAAATTTGGAAAGGTATGAGAAAATGAAAATAAAATAGTGTAAGATCTTCAACTTGGCTGCACACCAAAATCATCAGTCACTTAGGAGTTTCAGATGTTTTATCAGACAGCACGTTATTAAGTAAAATCTAAAGATCATCCATGGCTTTTATTTTTAAAAGATTGTCTTTTAAAATGACAACGTAGAAGGCTTTAGCATTGCAGTTACTTGCATGTGACAGTAACTTTCAGAGAGACTTTCCCTTTTTCCATTAATCCACAACTCTATTAATACTTGGAAAAAACAATTTAACATTTGAATCAATTATTTAAAAATGCATATGATTTACCTGATTAAGGGCAATGTTTTCAAGATGATTTTCTCTACTCAATATCAATCATTATTCTTTGGTTTTTAAAGTCTCTTTTTCCCCAACATGAGAAACGATTCCTGTGGAGACTGCACATGGTGTGTGCAATCTTTCTATTGAACTCTGAGGGACTGTTATTGACCATAATACAAAATTTAGCGCTATGGATTATGGGGTCTCTAAAGCAGAGTGCCTATTTTTTATGATTATTTATGTTTGCTCATTTTCTGTCCTGTCACAGGCTTAAAATAAAAAAAAACAACCATGTAGTTATTGAAATGCATAATTTTTTCTGATGGCACCCCTACAGTAGTTAGAATGGTAAAGCTGATTGTCATCATAAAACTTTATCATAAAATACTGAGGTGTCACAATGCCTAAACAATACCTAAATTCTATAGGAATGGAATTTAGCTGTTTTACAATCTCAGATGCTTTCAGGGCTAAGCCAGAAGGAAAAGGTATAAAGGGGAAGGTGGCAGGAACTGCTACAACAGGGAGTAAGGGACCATGGACAGAGAGGAGATAACTTGACCTGAGTGTAGGAATTCTTGTTGAAAGATTATAGAGATGATAAGCTTAGGACCTCTGTTACACTTGGAGGCATCTTATCAAAAGTTAACTTTCATGAGAATAACTTTCATGAGAATGTTCCTTTACTGGCCTGTCC
The DNA here is from genome assembly GCA_004027185.1 of Glis glis. Lineage (NCBI taxonomy): Eukaryota > Metazoa > Chordata > Mammalia > Rodentia > Gliridae > Glis > Glis glis. Next base: position 35,511 of record PVJS01000398.1, read on the forward strand.
TCTCTGTAAAATTTCAGTAATGAGGTTTGCTCTGGGAGTCTTGTCGAGCTGGTGAGTGTTGTAACATCAGACTGACATTTTGCATTTAAAGGATCTGCCTGCTTTTCCAGAGTTGCTGCAGATTTATTGTGTGGTATATGTGTTTATATAAATTACTGGAGTCTTATAACTAGTCACTCTTCAAACGATCTTGAAAAGTAAGTGTGTGTGTGTGTGTGTGTGTGTGTGTGTGTGTGTGTGTGTATGTATCTATTACTGAGGATTGAACCCAGGGACATTCTACCTCCAAGCTACACCTCTAGACCCCTCCCCCTTTTAAAATCTTTAATTTTGAAGTAGGGTCTTGCTCATTGGATGAGAGTCTCACTGAGTTGCTGAGGCTGGCTATGATCCTGTGATTCTCTTGTTTCTGTCTCCCAAGTACTGGGATTACACACCTGTACCACCCACCACACCTGGCTGGCATCTGATTTTGAGTTAATGGATTTACATTGTGTGATCTCCTAACATTAGTAGATAAGACTTATTGAGCACTGCGAAAATTGAGCACGTCACATGCATTACCTGAAGTTGACCTTCACAGCAAACCTACGAAATACGCACTTTTATCAAACACGTTTTACTAGCAAATAGCCTGCTTTCTTGTGATAGTCAGTGGTAATGGGGCAGAACTCAAATGGTCAAAATTGGAAAGTAACAGTGACCAAGCAGTCCTAAAGGGAGGTGTGAGAAGACCTGGTTGAGAGGCCCTTGCACTGAGACAGCTGGAGGATGCGAGGAAGCCTTGGCTTCTACATGGGCCAGTTCAAGGATTTCATGGGGTTTTCTTATAAGTCAGCTAGAACTGACCTGGAACTGAGAAGGTTAGGATAAGTAGATGAGGTCAGGACTGGAATGCAGACAAGATCAGGAGATGCTGAAAGGAAATGGGGTTTCTGAGTTTAACTATCGGGGAGACTTGAAGAGGGAAGAAAAGGTGTGCTGGATAATGAAGTTCTCCTTCAGCCTCAGATGGGTTCAGCTCTGAAAGAGATCAGTCAGTCTTAAGCCAGACTTAACAGCTTAAAAGTATAGCAGGACATTTATTTATCCAGCAAATATTTATTTAGTGCCCACTGTATACTAGTTGCAGTCCTAAGTTGTGGGAATACCCCAGAGAAAAAATTACCAAAGAAACTCTGTCATTTCTCAAATGGAGCTTACATACAAATGGGAAAAGATCAATAATAAGCACAATAAATGGGGAGTGCTATGGAGAAAAACAAACCAAACACAAATATGGTTGGGGAAGGGAAATTGAGAGAGGTGGTAGGGGGTAAACTGTGATTTTTAGACAGGGTGCTCAGAGTAGGCCTTTAAAAAAGTTACATTTGAGCCAAGATTTGAGGATTTGAGGAAAGAGGAAATGAGCTGTGTGTGTGTGTGTGTGTGTGTGTGTGTGTGTATGTGTGTGTGTGTACACTTATGGGCAGAACAGACAAGACATAGGGGATGCTTTAGGGCAAAAACATAAATTCTTGTTTGTTAGAGGAAGAGCAAAGAAGCCAATTGGTGGACCCAACAGAGTGAAGGGGAAGTCAGTAGAAGATGAGTTGAGAGAGGCGAACAGGCAGGCCTTGGAGGTCCTCGTAGACCATTGTAAGAACTTGGCTTATGCCCCATGTAAACTGGGGATCTGCTGGACAATATTGGGCAAAAGAGAAGCATGATTAGTTTCAAATATAGTCTATTTTAAAAGGATGTTTCTGGCTGTGGTGTTGAAAATTGATTTTAAAGGCATAAATAAGAGCATATTAGAGGCTATTCACAAAACTCAGGTATGGGATGATAGCGTTGTAGATAATAAGGATGGTAGCAGTGAAGGCTAGATTTTTGGATATATCTTGAAGGTAGTGAAATGTGGGATATGAAGTAAGTTTAAGAGTACAAGATGTCAGAGCTGGGGGAGGTGGTGCATGCCCATAATCCCAGTATTTGGGAGGCTGAAACAGGAGGATTGCAGGTTCAAAGCCAGCCTCAGCAGTTTAGCAAGGCCCTCAGCAACTTAGTGAGGCCCTGTTTCAAAATAAAAAAATAAAATTGGGCTGAGGGTGTCGCTCAAAGGTAGAATGTCCCTGGATTCAATCTCCAGGACCACAAAAAAAGAACACAAGATGACTCCAACATTTTTGACAGGTACAGTTGGGATGATGGCCTTGATATCTGAAGTTGGCCTTAGAGACCTTGAAGAACTGTAGTAGGAAGCGGACCAGGGACTGAGTTACAGGGTCCTTAAAGTTATCACTTTCGCCTTGGGGTGGTTGATCCATAACCCCAGCCTCTGAGACGTAGTCTGCAGAAACACGTTGGTGCATAGATTATGGTGCACATTAGAATCCCAACACAGTGACAGGGCTTGGAGAGAGTCCTGACTCTAGGTCCTAGTGAGACACAGAGTTGGAAATAGCTTGCTCAAGATTCTGATGTGGAGGAATGGGTCAACAAAGAGTGTGCAATAAGAACAAGATCAACTAGCTGCTGAGCAAGGACCTGATAAAACAGATCATGTGCCCTGCTGAGAAGCAGGACCTCCCAACACTTAATCTTTTCAAACATCTTACAGGCAATTATTAGGCAAAACCTATATTTTATTTTCTGATGCTGGGCATCAAACCCAGGGCCTTATACTGGGTGAATATTGAAAAGTAGGAGCTACATGGTGGTGAGTTTGGCATTTCAGACCACAGGGAATATGGGAGAAGTAGAATTGAGCGGGAAAAAAGAAAAGAAAAGGGTTGCAGAGAGAGGTAGGTCGAGACCAAATTATGGAGGTCCTTTGGAACAACTCTGTGGAAGTGGATGTCCGAAAGTCATGAAATGTTTTTGAATAAGACGGTGATGTTGTCAAATCTGTTCTTGGCTATATTAATATGTTGTTTTGGTTCGTTAAAAGAGAAAAATATAAAATAGGTTACAATAGGTGTAATAATGATCACAACAAGCTAATAGTCTGGAGTTATCTAAAGTTCAATATAAACAAAGTGTCTTCCTGGAGTAAGATTATGTTTTCAGTTTACTGCTATAATAGGAAAATATAAATACTTAGTTTTTTATCTCAAGGAAGGTGCTTTTTTTGTCTTTTAAGCTATAATAATCTGATTTTTAAATCCAAAACATTACTTCTATACAAAAATGATCAACTATATAAACATACTTTAATTCTATATATGCCTATTGAGTTCCTGCTTTTATGCAAGACATTTTGTTAGATCATACAAATCGGAAAAGAAATTCTTAAAGTGGTTCAGAGCCTGACATTAGGGTAATTGGTAAAAAATTCATGGAAGATACATAGGTGAAATGTTGTGGGCGTCTGGGCATCATCCAGGTGACCTATATGTTATAAAGGGTCTGGATATTTTCTGTCCTTTTACTCATTAGGTATCAGAGAATTACAGAGATACTTCCTGAAAATTCAAAGTAGAAAAATTATGATACAGATAAAATACCTCCAGAAGAATTATTGGTAAATGTTCTAGTCCAACAAATGTGCATACCTAAGATTTATTTTCCATGTATGGAAAACATGGAAAAATACAGAAAAGGGTTAAGAAAATAAAATTCAGCCATAGTCTCTGAGTAGTTAATGACTGCTGCTAGTGTTAAACATTGTCTTCTCTATCAGCTAAAGAGATGAACAGAGATGTGCGCATGCGCATATGTGTGTGGCTGTATCATAATGCTTTATATGAGCCCCTGAAAAAGAATGCGAATATGCAATATACATAAAATATATGTACATGCCATATAATGTAAAAGTTGCCTCCTGCCTTTTTTCATTTATGATTTTCCCCATAATAAAACAATTGGTTTCCTGTGCTGAAATATGATGACATATCATGAGGGGTAGTGGGAGCTGCCTTCACTAGGGCAGGTAGTAAAGGGAGGTTCCCTGTTCTGTAGAGAATTTAAAAACAAAACAATAATACGATTGACCCGGAGGTGATCTGCTTTTTATGACAGCGCACACTGGGAATGGTAAACATCATCAGTGGTAAGTACACTCCCCTTTATCACTGTAACCTCCACTCACTTCTTACTCATCTCTGTGCCTGTTAGTATACCCGTGCTGATGTGATGAATGGATTGCAGTAGGATTCTCTTAGAAATGAGAAAGCCTCATAACTATTTTTAGATAAATATTGCTACTAAATAATTAGTTGAGTTCTGAAGTTTTAAAAGCAGAAAAATATAGGAAATCTCCATTTTCTTTCGCAAGCTAAAACTTCCCCTTAGGCTCAATTCGTTTCTTATTAATAATCATATTTTAATTTTTCTCCTGTGAATGCAAACACAGGAAATATTTTAAGCAAGTAAATAAATGCGAGAGACAACAGCTTTGCCATTTGGTTAAATACCAATCCAATACGTGCTACCAAAAAATCCATAATCCTGAAAAGAACAGTGTCTGAGTCATACCCATATTTAAGCTGGCTCAGGTTCTAGAACAATTATTAAAAACACAAAATAAAACTGCAAACAAATAAAAAAAAGCACTGTGCTTTTTACAAATGGGTGGACAGAAACTGACAAAAGTCCAAAAGTCCATAGGTACCCAACCAATCAGTAATCGTAAGGACTGATAGTATTCAGGCCTCTGGACTATTCCAAGAATTTATTATCTCATGTTGCTTCCCCTTTCATAGGTGAAGAACAGAAAGGTTAAGTAATTGATTCTGGGTTTTAGAAGTAGGAAAAGGCATGTTTGGAATCTGAGCCCTGGTAGGAGCATGGGCATTTAATTGCTATGGTGTATTATGCCCGATAGACCACTTCAGGCTGGCTCTATGCCAACCAGCTGAATTTTCACAACCACCTGCAAGTACTCATCAAGAGGAAGTCTTAACCTTTGTGCTTTATCCCCTCCACCCGTTTCTCTTGGTTTTCTTTTGATTTTTCTCTTGTTGGTTTTTCTCTTGGTTTACTGTTGGTTTTCTCTTGATTTTTTTTTTCTTGGTTTTTCCTCTTGGTTTTCCTCTTAGTGTTTGGTGAGTTGGTTCAGTTCTCTCACATGCCTGGGAAGATTAGAATGAAGACTGGATATTTACTGTGAAGGGTCTGGAGGGTTTAGAGAGGACTTAACTTTTCTTTGGGTTGGCAGATAAAGTTAGCATACGTCGCCTTCTTTAGACAGGGATTAACGTTTTACCAAAACTGAGATTTACTCTTTGATAGTGGTCTTTATCTAGTTTTCACCTATTCAATGTGTACATAATCCTTCTGGGGTCTCATTTAAAAGCCTGATGTGTTGATTTGGGGCTCTTCTTTCTTGGAAGAATCTAAACTCCAGTTTTTATTTTTCCAGTGTGATTGTCCAAAGCTTTCTTAAAGTCAGGCTTGGTGGCACATGCCTGTAATCTTAGTACTTGGGAGACTGAGAAAGGAGTTATCTGTCCCAGGTTGGAGGACAGCCTCAGCAACTTTGTGAGACTCTCAGCAACCTAGGAAGACCATGTTTCCAAACAAACACACAAATGAACAAAAATTATAAAAAAGGGCTGGGGTGTAGCTGGGAGATAGAATGCCCCTGGCTTCAATTCCCAGTAAAACACACACACACACACACACACACACACACACACACATACCACACGGCTTTCTTAAACTTTTTACCCACTTGATTTTCCTCTGAATTCTCACTATTTTTGCTCATTGAGCAATTTATGATTTGGCTTATACCTTAAGGGCCAAAGCCACAGCTTACTGTGTGGCTTTAATGGTTTGCTCTATGAATTAGCAAATATGAAATGATGTGGGCTGAAAGAGTGGCAGAAAAAATCAGACCATATCTTTGATCTTGACTCTACAAGTTGTAACTCCCTTTATTTTATTTTTAAAAGTTTCCCTGCCCTTATCATTGTTGTCAGTGGGAGAGATGATGTAGTACAAGTTATCATAGTCTGAAGCCGGAGAACTTTTCATTTTACTTTGAATGAATTAATATTATAAAATACAAAATCCAGCTGGGCATGGTGGCGCATACTTGTAATCCCAGTACTTGGGAGGCTGAGACCGGAGGATCACAGGTTCGAGGCCAGCCTCAGCTACTTAGTGAGGCCCTGCACAACTTAGTGAGACCCTGTTTCAAAATAAAGAATAAAAAATAGGGCTGTGGGTGTAGTCAGAGGTAGAATTCCCTGGGTTCAATCCCCAGTACCACAAAAATACATAAATAAATAAATAAATAAATATAAATAAAATACAAAATCCAAATGTGGATTTAAGAAAAATTACATATATTTTAAGTATGTATTAAAGCAAGCTTAAAATACAAAGAGGCAATAAACTACCAACTTTTTAAAGTTTAGAAAAGTTGTTTATTTCTAATACTTTAATATAGCCATTGCTCAGTTAAGGGCTATTTTTATTTTAAGCCTTTCCAACATTTTTATGCACAGAAACCATCCTGTAATTCATTTTTTCTTCCTATGTTTTACTTTTCCAACATTTCTCCATACAGAGCAAATTATGAAACTTATTATTTCAAATATTGTACATTTAAGCTACATATGATAAATCCCCGAGTTTAAAACAATACTAATTAAAAATAGTATACATGCAGGGCTATGTGTATGTTTAGATAATCTGTGTATGTAAGGATGAATGTACATATATATATTTATGAAGAAATATAGTCATCCTTCAGTTCTTTACTTTTAAAGTCTCAGAGAAAGACCTCCAAGTCCCTGATACACATGTACTGATGTTTAAGTTGATGAGAAACTTAACAGGGTTTATGTGTTTCTGATTTTAAACCCTTAAAAGTTTCTTTGTGTATATGTTTAAATGGCATTACAAGTATCACACAACCATGTATAGTTCAGTAGTACAGTTTTTGATGCATATAAATTACCTTTTATCAACTTAGGTTTAACTTAATTTTTTTTATTTTGGTACTGGGGATGGAACTCATGAACATTCTACCTTTTAGATACATCTCCAGCTTTTCTTGAAACAGGGTCTTGCTAAGTTGCTGAGGGTCCTGCTAACTTGCTGAGGCTGTCCTCTAACCTGTGATCCTCCTGTCTCAGCCTCCCAAGTACTGGGATTACAGGCGTGCCACCACGCCTGGCATTAAACTTAATTTTTAACACAAAAGTATTCAATACTGGAGCCAGGTGTGGTGGCACACACCTGTAATCCCAGTACTGGGGAGGCTGAGGCAAGAGGATCTCAGGTTCCAAGTCAGATTCAGCAACATAGTGAGGCTCTCATCAACCTAGCGAGACCCTGTTTCATAATAAAAAATAAAATAGGGCTGGGGTTGTAGCTTGGAGGTAGAATGCCTCTGGGTTCAACCCACAGCACCACAAAACAAATAAACAAATGAAAAAATATTCAATGCCATAATCTTTTAGAAACATGAAGGATGCAAGTGAACTGTCATAAATGAAGCCAAATGCAAGAATTTTATTGCATTATACTCATTACAGTTATTTTAGAAAATAATTTCATTCTAAAAACAGATTTGGGAAAGTGTAATATTAAAATAAAATATTTTATAGTGTATATTCATTTAATCTTTTTTAAAATAATTTATCATGTTGAAACAAAGACATTGCGTGAGTCAAGTACATTGAACTCTTTTTCTAAGATACATTTTCAAATGGTTTATATCAGTTGTTAATAACCTTATTTGAAAAAACACGCAGCTCATTCTCCAAATAAAATATTGCTTCATCTGCTGCCTTTTTATATTTTTGTAAAAGTAGACCAATTTGAATTCAATCAGCAGAGTTTTTAGGGTTTTTTTATATAGTTTCACAGCAGCAAAATCCCTGGAGCTCAAAGTCACAGATTTCCCAGGGCTTAGTTTCATGTTAATGCATATGTCCACACTGTTTTATTTTTGGGGGTGAGATCAAAGAAATTGAGAGTCCAAATAATTATTTAAAAATAACACTGCGGAAAATGTGACCCAAAGGATGCGTGCATAGGTTACACATGCAAAGATTCTCCCTTCAACTCTAGATGTAGAAAAAGCTCAATTTTTTTCCTGGTTATTGAAGAAATTGCTATATTGCTATAATCTGTGGATCAATATATTCACTTTGCATAATCAAGGAGCAGAAACAGTGACAGGGGCAGTTTAAAAGGTACAGGTTTATAGCCAGGTGCACTGGCGCGCACCTGTAATCCCAGCACTTGGGAGGGTGAGACAGGAGGATTGCCATTTTGAGGCCAGCATGTGGTCAATTAGCCAGACCCTGTTTCAAAATAAAAAATAAAATAGGGCTGGGGGTGTAGCTCAGAGTCAGAACATCCCTGGCTTTATCACGTGGCTGACATAAGGACTGAACTCATTATTCTCCTTACCTAGCTAAAGCCCTGGTGCTTCCCGATTGAGAACATTTAAACATCCCTTTAAACATGGTTCCCTTTAAACATCCCATCTTTCTTCTTCAGAGGCCTAGTTTCAGCTTCTCTCTCTCTCTCTCTCCTAGTCTGTTTTCTTCATTGACCAAAAAAAAAAAAAAGAAAGAAAGAATCTGTGATCTCATGCCCCTGCAATTCTATTTCTTTCATCTTTATACATTTAGTTTGTATTTATGGTTACTGCTTTCCAACATGACATGCCTCTAGAGTGTGTTGCTCCATCCTGGTACCTTTTCATGCTACCATTCTTTATTTCTGACTTTTTAATCATATGTGTTTAAGAAGAGTTTCCATCAAGTGTCTCTCCTCTCTTTCCTCCAATCCTACAGTCTGAATTTCATTTTTGTTCTCTCCTAACTTGGCACGTGGTTAAGACATGCTGCCATCAGCCTTTTAATTCATCTTAGTCTCTTCCACCTCTAGAAATAGCGTCTGCCTTTGGCTCTCTTACCTTTGGTTTCTATGCTGTTCTTTTTTTTTTTTTTTTTTTTTTTTTTTTTTTTTTTTTTTTTTTTTGCGGTACCGGGGATTGAACGCAGAGGCGTTCTACCTCCGCGCTACGCCCCCGGCCCTATTTTTTATACTTTATTTTTGAAACCGGGTCTCACGAAGTTGCGGAGGGCCTCACTAAGGAGAGAGAGAGAGAGAGAGAAAGAGACAGGAAGAGAGCCGAGGCTGGCCGCGAACCCGGATCCTCCGGTCTCCGCCTCCCAAAGTACTGGGATTACAAGCGTGCGCCACCACGCCCGGCTCTATGCTGTTCTTTCTTGCTTTCTTCTTCTCCCATCTCTCCAACTCTTGGTGCATAATCTCCTTTGCTGACTCATCCCCCCAAAGTGAATATTTCAAAGACACTTATCTGTAGCTCTGTTGCCTCTCTACATTCTATTCCTTGCTGCTGCTTTCTGCTTTCAGTCACCACTGTTATTTACAACCCTGGTGTGGTCTGTCTCCTCAATGTCAGCCTATAATTCTAGCTGATCGTCCAACATTTTTACTTATATGGCCCACTGGCCTCTCAAATACATGTCCACAACAGTAGCTAGGAGCTCATGATGCTCACTCAACTCTTTCTCCTTTCGGCTCTTTCTATTAAAGGCATCACATTTTTAGACACCAACACTGCCATACCTTGGAATCACGTAAGAGTCATCCCTCCCTGCCCCTCAGTTGTGCCATCAGGGACTGGGTTTTGGACTTCTGCCATGTGTAACTCCTAGTGTTCTGTTGCCACCACCCACGACTTGCCCTGTACTTTTCACAATTAATGGCAGTAGTCCCCTCAGCTCATCTTCTTGCACAACCGCTCTGTCTTCTCCAGTGTTCCTACAGTAGCTTGCCGGCATAATTAGTGACTGGACCATCCTTTCCTAATTATTGGCTTCTGTATCTTCCCATTATACAAGCATCAACCTCATCCATCATTCCCCTTTCTAGATCTTACATGTCTCTTTATTTCATCTTTGAATCTTTCTTTGCCTTCTCCCTTTCCCCTTCCAGAAATCCTCTTCTCCATTTCCACCTAGTACTATTGTGTATCTTTTTGAGCACTGTATTTAAATGTTATGTGTGATGATTTTACAATATGTCCACAACTCTTCAACAGCCTTCCTTCCAAAAGGCGGAGCCCATTCCCCTCCCCTTGAGTGTGGACTGAGCTTAGTGACTTCCTTCTAATGAATAGAACACAGCACAAATGATAGCACAGTTAGGGTATGAAGGCATCATTCTCCCCCCTTGCTCTCTATTGGATTACTCACTCTGGACGAAGCCAGTGGCTGTGACATGAGGTCATTCAGCAACTTGGGGTGAGGAGCTGAGATCTCCTACCAACAAGCATGTGAATGAGCCATCTTGAACCTGACATTGCTTCCTGCCAACTTCACATCACTGAATCCTTGATCCATAAGAGACTCTGAGTTAGCACCAGTGAGCTAAGCTTCTCTCAAACTCCTCAACCACATAAGCTATGAGATAATAGATGTTTATTAAGTCAGTTTTGGGAGTTATTTGTTATTCAGCAATAGATGACAAGTACAGTATATTTTCCAGGAGGTCTGATCTTTATTAGTCAGATATTATTCCTGAGAATTCTTAGTTTGTATAGCTGCCTTTTTTTTAAATCACAGTCTATCTGTATCATAGTTATTTTCTAATACATTTTATAATTTGCCATGTTATAAGCCAATTTTTTGTTATAAGTCCAGTGTCTTAATATTTTCTATTTTGGGAGATTTCTAGATATAAATGTTACCATCATCTAGAGGTTTTTAGAGATACTCTCAGCATCATAATTTCACATTTCTGATTATGATATATGTCCAACACACATGAAAATACTAAAGCTAAATTAGAGCATCAGGCTTCTTTTCAATTAAGTTACAAGCAGAAGCAGTTTCTAAATTAAATCTAGGATCAAATACATGAACAAAATAGAAGGAAAGTGATTCCTTTTTACAAGAACCTTCAAAAATTTAGCACCATGGAGTCTCCTTTGATAAAATGTTTACACAGTGAACTATAAAAGGAGCCTTTATGGCACATACATGTATATGTTTTAAGTCTCAATATGTCTTACTATGTGCTGGAGATCTAGCTCAGTGGTAGAGCACTTGCCTATCATGTGTGAAGCTCTGGGTTCAATCCCCAGCACTGCAAATGTATATGAATATATCTCCATTCAGTTTTTATTTTAGAAGTAATTTGACATTCTAATCACATTAAGTGTTATAAATCCCAAAAGATCCTTGGTTTCTTTGCTCCTCATTTTCATGTGAATCAGGATGTTTTATTGGTGGTCAAAGAAAGAATGGTACTCTTTAGTTCTTCTATGAAGTAAGTTGTGCTCCTTTTCATTGTGTCTTTTATATTTTTCTATAGAGGGTTAATTTAAAGGTGAAGGAGAAGTGTTCTTTCAGGGCTTATGTTTAACAGATCGTCTTTTGTGCTTTAAGCACATAAATGCTCTATATGTGGCATGGTCTTCAGTAGATGTCTAGTGTCCATTAATTTGAGTGGCTCTCCAAAATGTTTACATCTGAATGCAAGAAGCAATGGCTCTGTCAAGAATTTGCAAATATAAGTTCGAAGAGCCCTTTTTATTTCCCTGCTAGAACTTGGTCAGATGTTACCTGTGGTCTATTTTGATTCTGATGAATCTCTTGATTATATTTAGAATGATGGTCTCATAGGTAAATTGGGAAACTATGATCTACTTTCTATAATTTAACATATGTGTATAATGTCTGCCAAGAAAATGCATGCACATTCCATACAAAATGTACAAACACAATCTAGTCTATGCAGGTGTCTTATATTGGAGAGAATATACTTGAAGAGATTTTAATTAAGAATATGTGTCATCTTAGGGAACCTAAGAAATAGAACTCTACAGGGGTTTGTCCTCAACCATCTGGTGCTTAAGTTAACACTTTTGTTTCTTACTAGAGTTGAATATGAAGCCTGTTTCTTAAGTTTTTTTTTTTTTAATAAATGAAAAGGGTATCAGGCCCTTGGAATTTAGTTTTCAAGTAAGGGATGGTTTCATTTGGCTAGAAAAGTATTAGAAATAAGCAAACAGACCTAATATTGTACCTTCTGAATGTTCAAATGTATGGTTCAAGGTAATTCCATGGCTGTGAATATGACTCTAGATCCAGACTGCCTGGCTTTGAATCTCAGCTCTACTACTTAGCTTTTAGTATGTACTAGGTATGGTGCAACTGGCTTAAAACAGTATTTCAGTTGGTCCTTAAAAGTATTGGGTGGTCAGTATTATTTTTCCTTTCTTCTTCTGATAAAGAAACTTAGATTTCACAAAGTTATGTAACTTAACCAACATCACCAGCATGGTGGATCCAAGACTGGAATCTAGGTCCCTGACTCCAAAGCTTAGATTTTTAGCTCATTTATGGCCAAGAAGTTAAAAAAAATACTGTTGAGCTGAGTGCAGCGGTGCATGCCTATGCCTGTATTCCCAGTACTTGGGAGGCTGAGACAGGAAGATCTCAGGTTTGAGGCCAACCTCAGCAACTTAGCAAGGCCCTCCACAACTTAGTGAGATCCTGTTTCCAAATACAAAATAAAATAGGGCTGGTGCTGAAGGTATAGCCCAAAAATAGAGCACTCCTAGGTTCAATCCCCAATACCACAAATTAAATAAATAAAATATAAATATCATGTAGACTTTGTGACTCAGAAGAGATATGGAAAAACAGCAATAACATCCGAATCTTGGATCAGTGAAAAGGAACGTAAAGAGATATTGAAGAAATCATTACTATTGAGCCTGGAGAAAATGAGGTTGGTTTAGCTTGAACAGCCACGCTCTTGGTACAGTAGAAGAGTAGATTGAATGCCATTTCAAGGCCCCTTCCATCTTTATCATTTTAGCCTTGCATAAAGTCCTATTATACTTCCTCTTCTTCCTTGAAACTCATACATTTGTTTTTATAATATGTGTGTCTTTTTTATGTCCTCAGGTAGATGTGCCAATTTATGGTTCTGGCTTTTACTTTTATTACTTTTTTTTAACCTCTACAAGCAGTATGTGTTTAAACACAGTTGTTCCGTTGGAGAGTTTTAGCACACATTCACGTATCAAGACATCACAAATTCTTAAAATAAACAGGTGAAGTTCATGTTTATAGTTCTTACTTTTTATGTACTGTATGTGTTATATATAATGGTTGTTTCTAATGAGAAGGTCTTAGATTCTATTCTAGGACCTAGAAGGTAGTCACTGTCACTGTCAACAATCTTTACAATTGTCCTTGTCTTTCAGTACATTTAAATAGCACCAAATTTAAGTTATTTCTGTTTAGTGCTTTTGAGAAGTCAGGGAAAAATAGTCTATGTTTTAGAGTGCTTTCTATTTAAAAATTGACAGAAATGACAAAAATATTTTGGTACTTCAAGTCACATTTCTGTAACTGTCAGGAAAACTTGCCTGGTTTGAGTTTATACATGTTAGCCAGAATTTTTGGTAGGAATTTGTGTAATGAAAATCAATTATATTTATTGAAAATTAAACATAATTGGGTATTATCATCAAATCTAGATTCTCAGAGGCCATACTGAAACACCAGGAATGCAAAACAGTATGTGAAAATACATTTGATGCTATCTCAGTATTTAGGTAGACGTTATCTCTGTGCTTTGCCAGAATTTTCTTTTTATTGTAGTCTCTGCTATCTTCCTTCCCATGCCCTTTCTCTGAGGCCCTTTAGGCCACTCACTACTTTCCTGGAGACCTGAGGGCAGCTTTACCAACTAATATTGCTGCTATTCTTGTATGGCAGTAGCCCATGATGTGACTAATAGGGAAAAAATACCATCTGGATAATGGGGAACCCACAGATGGGAAGCAGTCATCATAGGTACCATGATTAATCTCAACTAACATTTGTAATCTCTCTGCTGATAAGAAAAATCTTGATTGCATTGTTATATATTGTGTGAGTTTAAATGTTACAAGTAGGAAAGCCTTTAAATGAAATTAAAATTTCTAGCATTTATTTATGTTTTTTATTCTCTAAAAATAGATTATAGGGATGGAGGGTTCAGAACATTTTCTTAGAGTTTTTGACAGGAATGCTAACAAGTTCCATCTGGAAAATTCTGCAGATGTCTGGACAATGGCAAAACACCACAGAACCCTGACAGTTAAGTTAGCTGTCAAATCAGGTCAAAGAGTTTAATCGCTTTCTCGTCTGGTGGATTTGTACTATGGAGTTTCTTAGTCACTGTCTTTATTTTTGTCTGGGCTGGTAGGATAATAAAACAGTAGAGGAGAAATGTAAGCAACACTAAGATATCCCGCAGAGGAATGAGACATCTCACATGCCAGTTCACAGCCAGTCTGTTTTCTGGAAAGTAGGAAGGGATTCAATAAGCATAAACTAGAAATAGTACCTAACTATTCTCTAATCAGCAACCTTAAGATTTAAGGGACTTTGGTATTGTAGTTAAAGGCAAATTAAATAAAACAATCAATTCTTTGAGCCAAAGAGAAGATCTGGATAAGGAAGATATCTGAATTATTATATGTATTTTAACTAGCATTATTGAAAATTTAAAAGACTATGGTATCATTTATACTCCTTGGTTGTATATAACGAACACATTGCTTCTTTTCCTCTTCTGCTCAAATTGTTTTCCTTGGAGTGGCTAATGTTATGTTCTTCCTTCCCCTTTGGGGTGTTTAGCTAAAGTTTTTGGTTTAAATGGGGTTTCCAAGGATCCAACATGTCGCCCTCTGTGATTGCCCTTAGAATGAATGCCCGAGAGGAGCCAGGAGCATCTGTCACTGTTGAACCGCCCATGGCTGCTCTCCGGTGCTCTCCTCCAGGCTGCCCTGCACTCAGACAGGAGTTCGCTGCCCGCCCAGAGCAGTACAGAAATAGCAGGATTCCTTGGGAGACTCATCACTAGCACTGTGCAAGTGTGAAGCAGGATTGGGCTCTCTCCACTTTCTGGGGACTCAGAGATGGACAAATCTGGTCTTTGTAGTCATTCATTGTGTGCTGAGAATCAGAACAAAGGACAGAAAGAATGAAAGTGCTGTCATCACCGGCTGTGACCAGTTTTCTGGACATCCCCACCAGTGTGTCCCAGAGACTTCACACTTAGTACATCCCTAATTGAACTCCCTGTTGCTACTGTGTTCCAAACTGGATATTGCATTTGTATTTTCCCACAGGATAATGATATTACCAGCTAACCACTCTTCAAAATAGTTAGCTTGAAGTCATAAATCCTTCTACTCCCTATATCTTTCCCTAGTCCCAGGCAAAATTGTATCAAGATTTACTGATTCTCTTCCCAACATATGTTGACTTGGTTCTGTTTTCTCTGACTCCATTGCCACTCGCTCTACTTCAGGCGTGGGTGTCTTCTCCTGGACTGTTCCAGAACCCTTTTAATCCATGGTTCACTGCAGTGTTCCTGGTGTTTTCTTTTTCAAGTTAAACATTCCCCGAACTTCCCCAGCTAGTTCAGTATTAACTCCCATGTTCCCTGTGCACATTTTCTGTGGTATTCATCATGCAGTGATTCAGATCTTTGTTTCTGCCTCTCTCTCTCCAACAAGACTTAGAAGTGCTTAGAGACAGGAACTTTATCTTCTACATGTTAAAATTCCTAACACATAGGAAGTGCCCAGCATATTTCTTAAATAAAAACAAGAAATAGAAAAAGGAAATGCTATTTTTTGTGTGGAATCTAAAATAAGTGGTATAAATTGATAGAATAGAAATTGTGTGAACAGAAAAATAAGTTTAAGCCATGCACGGTGGTGTACACCTGAAAACTCGATACCTGGGTGGTTGAGACAGGAGGATTGCAGGTTCGAGGCCAGCCTCAACAACTTGGCAAGGCCCTCAGCAACTTAGTGAGATCCTATCTCTGAAGAATGGGAATGGACCTACCATATGACCTAGCTATACCATTCAATCCCCAAAGGGGTTGAAACCATACTACTATAGTAATGCATGCATATCTATATTTATAGCAGCACAATTCACAATAGCCAAATTATGGACCTAGACTAGGTGTCCCTCAACAGATGGATTGCAAATTATGGGATATACACACAATGGAATTCTATTCAGTCATAAAGAAGAGGTAAATTATGTCATTTGCAGGAAAATGGATGGAACTAGAGAATATTGTGCTAAGTGAGATTAGTGGAAGCTAGGGAGAAATTGGGATACAAAAGGGACTCTAGACAAAGGAGGAGAAACCTTAGTGGAGCCATGGAGGGGGCCTAAGGGAGGGAGGTGCATGGTGGGAGGGAGATTCGATGAAGGAAACACTTCAATAGACATGATGTACATATACAAAATTATAAGTGCCAATATCAATATTGTGCAGGGGAGTGTGAGGGAGTCGGGTGGGAGTTGGGGGGAGGCTTACGAGTGTTCTATGCATATATGTCTCTATCACTCTGAACTTCATCATGATGTATGGTTACAATGCACCAATAAAAAAATAGGGCTAGGGATATAGCTTGGAGGTAGAATGTCTCTGGTTTCAAGCCCCTATATCACAAAAAAATTAAAAATTAAAAGAAAGAAAGAGAAAGAAAAGAAGGAAGGAAGGGAGGGGGGAGGGAGGAAGGGAGGAGCTTAAGGTTTTCCAAACTGTTCAAGGGCTGGTAGTATAGTTCAGTGGTAGAGTGCTCATACAGACAAACACACGCGCACACACACACACACACACACGAAAACCACAAGCAAGAGTAATTTTGCCTTGAGATTTTAGGATTCTTTAATTGTAGTAATTGTGGCAACTCCAGACCTGACTCAAAATAGGCATTAAATCTTTTGTTGTACCTAATCATTTCAATGTTCTTTTTAACTTGGTTGTATCTTAGTCTGAATAGGTAGCTATAACAAAATACCATCAGAAATATATTTCACATTTCTGGAGTCTGGGACATCCAATAGCAAAGCACGGGCTTATGCGGTGAATGGTGAGGACCCATTCCTGGTTCGTAGTCAGCCCTCCTTGCTGTGCCCTCACGTGGGGGAAGTAGAGAACAAGCTCTCGGGGGCCTCGTTTACAAGGGTACTGGTCCCACTTATGAAGGCTCTTTTCTCATGACCCAGTTGCCTCCCAATGCCGGCATTCCTAATGCCATCATCCCGAGCGGTGGGATTCCAGTATAGGAATTTGGTGGGGGGGATGCATGACCATGAAGGTGACCTGGTGGCCAGTGTTTTGTTTTGTGGCCAGTGCAAGTGGCCAAACTGAATGCTGCTCAGATGTCCATTCTCAGATTTTGCTGACTGAACTTAAATTACTGGATCATGTAAGCATGATCCAGAGCATACGTTTTAATCCTAATTAAATGAAATGATTCTCGTTACAACGCACACAAATAAAACCTGATATATGAAACAAGTTAGAATAATTAACCAGACATAGTTTACATCATAGTTTATAGATGATTACAGAACATAGCACACCATTTAATGGCTGAGATTTTGCTAAAGTTAACTTTGGATATTTTCAATATAACTATGTATGTGAAATCATTAATGCAAATCATTATTGCAGCATACTTACACTTCCTGGTGGTTTAGTATCTTTGTATAAGTACCAGTTACTGACGTGAAATGAAGAACAGAGCCCTTTCTAGATCTATTTTTCGATCACTGTCTTCCAGTGGGATGTGGTGATGGGGGAAGAGTGAGACTCCCCCAGTCCCACCCCACCAGGTACCAGCATGGTAGACTTTCTGGGGGGGTCTTTCCAAATGGCTCATTCTCTTTGTGCCCAGTCAGAAACACCAGGTGTAATGTGAGCTTTTACTTGATGGGGCTGTGCTATTCCTAAAAAATATTGAGGCTGAAAAAATGTGTCCATAGATGATCTGATTTCCATTTCATAGTTCCAACATAGCAAAAATAAAATGACTTCTATACTTTAAATATTCACAATGAAGCACTCATTAGAAATAATTTTGGTGCCAAAGGGTCTGTCTTTATTGTTAATTGTTGGTGACCAGTGAGTAAAAGAGCAAGACCAGCTGAAGGTATAAGCATGTGCTAGTAACAGAATGCATATAACCAAGTAAATATGAGTAAGATATCCAGGGCTTTACTTAGAAAGGCAGTTGACTCCACAGCTCACAGCTCAGTGGTGGCATGCCTCGAATAATTTTGTTTTATAAGAAAGTGAGGAAGGTCAAAGCTAAAGACTGTGATAGACCACCCCTTCTACTTGGTAAGAAAGGCCAGGGCATGTGGGTACAGAACCACAAGGACTATGTCCATATGGGTAGCTGTAGTAAGTAAGAGTTGTTATGTTCAGCATTCAAAGCAACTGTAATAGTCTATGCAGACATTCAAGGCTGATCATAGGTACAAATTTAGTGTTTTCAATAGACCATAACTGCTCTTAGACACTGGAGAACTTTGCAGAGTTGCTGGCAGCATAAACTATTGTTGACATGTATGGAAAGAACTCAGCATCTATTTAACTAGTAAAATGAGGATTCTTGAATAGTCTAACAAAGCCAGATGGTTAAATATGATAAGTGTCTCAGAATACACTTTAAATTGATTTTACTTCTAGGCATTATCTTTGAGTACTGTTGCCCTCCCCTTAACACACTGACCATGTGTTCCTATACTATAAACATCTATAGATGTTTATAGAAACACCCAGCTCAGTATAGAATATCAGCAAGTAAAATTGTATAGGCTGACAATGTTGCTCATGATTATAAAAATTGTATATTGTTATCCTCTTGAACAGATGTGGTCAAATCCTGCTGTAATAAGGCAAATAGAAGTCATAATCTTGTCCCCTGAACCCACTGTGTTAAAGAACTTCCTGTCATATGAAAGGATATATAATAAGTCACATATTAACTGAAATAAGACTCTTTAAATGTTGTGACACAGCATTACTATGACATAGAAATCTAATAAAAATAACTTTTGGAGGATCTTATGAAAAGTAGCATTGCTTCCTTTATTCATTCCTTTAATATTGAAACATTTTTAAAAAGAAACAAAAATTGAAATTATGCTTCAGAGATACTAAGTTCTTCCTTGTGATGACCTTGAAGGTAATTTAGTATTTAATGTACAGATCTTTTTTATTAACCAGTTTTATAGAGAAATAATTTAAGATAATTAACCACTTTAAGTCTGACAGGTGGATGCTATTTAGCGACAGGTGTAACATTTGTATGACAGGTAACTAATTTGAAGACTATATTTCCTTCTCTAGACCCTGCTTTGCCTCCTTTTAAAGCTATTAGAAGTCAGCTGTCTTCCCATCCCTGAGTCTTTCTTATTTATGAAGACTGAATTCAGATTCATTCATAATATGTGAATTTGCTATCATGTGCCTGAATCATTTTCAGCAGTTATTTCTTATTTCTTCTAACTCATAGCAAAGGGATTGACTTCCCAGGTTAGTTATCTTGTTTTTTTTTGTTTTAATTCCCCACAATTTTATGTTTGTCCTAAAATAAAAGGATGATAGAATACCAGAAAAAATATTCCCCTTATTTTATGTGAGTTAGATTGTTCTCATTTTATGTCTTGCAATCCATTAGTAATGCCCAACATTTTATATACATGTAACTTGTAACCAAGGCTGAAAAAGCCTTATAAAGACAGAATTTTTGAGGAGTGCTGGTTACTCTCTCTGCTCTCTGTGAACAAGCATCTTGAGGGGTTCTTTAACTTTAGCTGTTGGAATGAAATAAAAATGATTTATTTAGTATGACTGAACTTGAGAAACAGGAATTTGAGAAATGCGTAAAATGTGTAGGATGAGATTTATACAGTTTATTTACATAAATATTTAAAAATAATACATTTTGATAAAAAAAATAGAACTAGTCATACTTATACATCATAAGAAAGTATATGGAGGGTAATAGCAACCTGATATAATTTTCATGATTACAGTTGCAGTTTCTTTCTACCTACCTATTTTAATAAGTAGGTTAATATTTAACCTACTTTTTTGAAACTGGCTTATTTTTACATCAGGTTTCCATTATATGAGTGTACATAACTATCGTGCCCTATTATTAATTGGACATGGAAATCTTACCAAGCATGCAGTTGTAGAGAGAGCAGTACTTAACACACACCTACATACATCTCTATTCAGTTGAGTAAGGTTTCCTCCTTAGCGTAAGTCCAGAGGACTGGACTGGTATAATACAAAGGTGTGACTTGCTGGCTTCGAACCTACAGTCCTCCTGTCTCGGCCCCCCAAGTCCTGGGTTTACAGGTGTGTGCCACCATGTCCAGCTTGTTTTGTTTCTTTAGGATCATAGGCAAAGCATGATAGTTTGTTTTGAATTTTTCTGCTAGGTCTTAGACATCTTTTTATACATTTAATGGCCACATGTATTTGCCATAAGCCTTTGTTCTTTTCTTTTTTTTTTTTTTTGCGGTCCCGGGGATTGAATGCAGGGGCGTTCTACCTCCGCACTACGCCCCCAGCCCTATTTTTTTATACTTTATTTTGAAACCGGGTCTCACGAAGTTGCGGAGGGCCTCACTAGTTAGAGAGAGAGAGAGAGACAGGGAGAGAGAGAGACAGAGAGAGAGGGAGCTGAGGCTGGCCGCGAACCTGGATCCTCCGGTCTCCGCCTCCCAAAGTACTGGGATTACAAGCGTGCGCCACCACGCCCGGCTGTAAGCCTTTTTTCTATTGAGGTATTAGTCTTCTTATTTCCTAAGTCCATTAATGTGATACTCCATTTTTTCTTAACCACTCTAAAATCATCCTTTCAAAAAGTATCTTAAATAAGTTTTATAGTCATTCTTTCCTCTTTATTTCTGTATATTCCTTTCTACTGGTTTATTTGCATATGCTAGTAATATAGTATTTTCTTCTAGCATTATACTTTTCAATATAGTTTATACTTTTCAATATAGTTTTCTCTGGACTTTTCACATATTCACACATTTAGTTTTCCATGCAAATATCAGAATCATTGTTCTGTATGCTTATATATACCACACATACCAGGGAAGATTCTTCTATTACTTCTCAGCTCCTTCTCATCGAAAAATGAGTGTCGTCATCTCTTATTCCATTTGACTAGAGGAAATGTTCTTTGTTAGAGTGAAAACTGTCCCATTTATTGTGGGTTGTTTTTGTCCCACTCTGTTAGGCCAAGATAAATTGTTGGTAACATTAAGTCTCCTCTAGTTAATTCAAAATAACTTGAAGTCTCTGTTTAGATATTGTTCAGTGTTTGATTAAAAAATGAGTGAGTGTTTTTTAAAAATTATAAGTGAAAGACTATTTCTGTCTTCAGAATACTCCTAAAAGTACTTGGTCTTCACAGATATTTAATGGTGCTAGGGAGTGATAATCAGTACCTATGCAGACAGACAGACAGATATCAACAAATCCACCTCAGGGAAATATCTGTTTAAAAGTGAGCAGCTGGGTGTGGTGGTGCACACCTGTAAGCCCAGGTACTGGGAGGCTGAGACAGGAGGATCATAAGTTCGAGGCCAGCCGCAGCAACTTTGTGAGACCCTCAGCAACTTAGGGAGAACTTGTTTCAAAATAAAATGGGCTGGGGTATAGTTTAGAGGTAGAATGCCCCTGGGTTCAATCTCCAGTACAAAAAAAAAAAATCAGTGAGTAGCATTATCCCCCAAGAGTCCTGTTGAGTGAATCCACAAGGCTACCATTTCTGTCTAGAGGTACTGTTGTCCTGAATTGAGCATTGTTCTAATGGAGATAACTGCTGCTCCACCCCTTTCTGAGGTAGTGTAAAGTAAACCTTTCTCTATGTGCCCCTCCCCCTCCCCAGCCAGGTTGGATACTTCTCACAGTGCTGGGAAAGAATGCGAGTTCCTACATACTCTGAAGAAGCAGTGATGTGGCCCACCTCTGCCTCCCCTTCTCATGACTATTTGTTCTGAGTGCACCGAAGAGATTTCTGACCCTTAAGACATTAGACTAAGAGAGTCAGAGACTGAGGTCAGTAGATGACATTGTATTAGAACTGTGAGCCAAGACCTAGGGCCAGCCAGACTCTGGCAATGGCTGTGAACCTCATGCAAGCAGAGATGGGCAGGGTCGCATTGGGTGGCAAATACCAAGAAATGGGTGAGAGGCAAAGGAGAGCCATCCAGGAGGACAAGAAAGGAAAAAAGAGAGACCCAGAGAGGAAATTACAGGCAAGGAAAATAAAAGATAACAGAGAGAGAATATGAATGAATAGGAGATCAAGTATCTGTAAGGAAAAGGAAAGATATTCTGGCCCAGGCATGAGAACGGTTCCCAGGGGCAGTAGCCGTGGTGGTAAGCCTGGAATGGAGTAGGCCGACAGCAGAATAGCTGCAGGGGACTGGTAATGGCATCCTACAGTACAGTCTTCTCTGCTTCCATTCAGAGAGGAAGAGGTGGAGAATGGGACTCAGGGTGTGCAGGGAGCATTTATTTGCTGTAGAGGAAATTAAAACTGTTGAGCAGTTTGGAGATGTTTTTGACTCTGGCTGTGCCTCTTCTAGTAGCTTTCATATTGAACAGGTGTCAGGAATACATTCTTCAGGAAGCTAGTTTCCCCCCAAATATGAAGTGCCCAGTGCGCGTGTGAGTGTGCTGTCAGGTCTGAATGAAGAGCCCGAGACGTTTGTAAATTAACCAATAAAAATTGCATACATTTATGAGGTGCAGCGTTGATGTTTTAATATGTTCATACATTGTACAATGATTAAGTAAAGCTAATTAACATATCTGTCACCAAACACATTCTTAGAATGTTTTTGTGGTGAGAACTTTTAAAAGAAGAAGGAAAAAGAAGAAGAAAGAGAAAAAAATCACTAGGATTTAGAGGAATTTGAAAAAGAAATGCAAATATCT
Source organism: Glis glis (assembly GCA_004027185.1). Classification (NCBI taxonomy): domain Eukaryota; kingdom Metazoa; phylum Chordata; class Mammalia; order Rodentia; family Gliridae; genus Glis; species Glis glis. The sequence continues at coordinate 58,290 of PVJS01000398.1, forward strand.
ATTTAGAAAAGATATTTATGTTTGCTTCTTCACTTTTTGAAAATAACCATATTTGGTGCTTTGGAAAAACAATGAATGATTTAATAAATGTTATTGTTGCATTTGAAAATTGGATGGGACACAAAACCAACCAAGTACACTCCCACTCTCAAGTAGTTTATTACCCCTTGTGCGTTAAGCCACAGGCTAGATGTCATAAACACTACACTGAAGTACAAATGCACTGTAGCTGGAGCATGAGTTAGGATGCGATTAATTTAGGTTCATGGAATTGGCAAAAAACTGTGTGTGGGGGGGGCTGGAAGTAGGCTGTGTCTTTAAGGATAAGTTAGATTTTCATAGAACAAGAGAAGATGGGGATTTAAAACCAAAGAAACCACCATAAGCACATTATTTTGAAAGCGCTTGCTCATTAGAACAGAATGCCTGGAATCCGCAGTGAGGTAGACAACTAAGAAGACAAGGCAGTGAGCTGTGATGGGTGCTGAATACCATGGTATACAACCCACATTTGTTTCTCTAAGTCCTTTTTAAATAGTTTATCTGAAAGAGAGAAGACATTGGTGGCCAAATGCTCTCTCCCTAGTGCCAGCCCCTGATAACCAGCTGACCATGAAAATGTTTACCTGTGTCATAGACAAACTCAGCAGATCAAAGCCAAACTCATTCTTTCCAGCCTCCAATCGGCCTTTGTCTGTCACTGAGGGCACCAGTCCCTCGTTACCCAATGCAGAAATCCGATGTGTGTGTGTATACTGCTACCACCCTGAAAACCATCAAGATTTATGATTACAATGCACCACCAACAACAAAAAAGATAACTACAAAAAAATCTGGAAGTTATCTGCAAGTACCTTCTCTTCATGTACCTGACCATCCATTGCCCATCAGATCTGAATTTTGCCATCTAGTTACTAAATATTTCTGAAACGTCTCCTCTTTCACCAGTTATATGTTCCCCCATCTCTGCCCTTCCTTGGTTTTCTAGGCTGATGCCCCTCTGGTGGCGCAGATACTGCCTGTTGGGAGGCACCAGTGAGGGGGTGGAACATTGAAAGGAGAGAAGTTCATTTTATCTTTGCTTGTTCATTTTTTCCCCCTTGATCAAGCCCTATTGTCCTGTCTCCCTTGCTTCTGTAAATAGGCTTTTCATAAATTTCTCAACATTGAAAGCTCTTAGGGAACTTTGGATTCCTTCCAGAAACCTGAATGGTGTAATCCCTTTTGCCAGTTAGGTTAGATGCTCCTTTCTGGACATTTGCAGCAGATCTTGACCAATCTTTCTGTGCACAGACTATATTCTTTATGCTGTTTTGGAGAACTAGCTTTTCCAAATTTGATATTAACAATGGTTTATAATAATAGAAAAATTTTATTTTACCTTTTTTTTGTGTGGTACTGGGGACTAAACACAGGGATCTTCTACCTCTGAGCTATACCCCTAGACCTATTTTATTTTGAAACAGGTCCTCCCTAAGTTGCCGAGGCTGGCTTTGAACCTTTGATCTTCGTCTCTCAGCTTCCCAAGTAATGGGATTACAGGCTTTTGCCAACATGCCTGGCTCTTATTCTGTAATTATAAATATACAACATACATTACATAAATAAGATAATTTCAGCTTTGTAAAAATATGCATATACCAAGATGAAAAGAGCCATCGTTCTTAGTCGTGAAATTAGTGCTATTTTTTTTTTTTGGTACTGGGGAATAAACCCAAGGGCATTCTATCTCTGAGCTATCCCCCAGCCCTTCTCTATTTTTTATTTTGAAACACATTCTCACTAAGTTGAGCGCCTCACTAAGTTGCTGAGGCTGGCTTGGAACCTTCAATCCTCCTGTCTCAGCCTCCCAAGTACTGGGAATACAGGCTTGATCCACCATGCCCTGATAGTGCTATTTTTTTTCTTAGTCTTATTCTATAATTTTTCCCTGGGAATAGAGAGACCAAGAGTGAGAGAGGGAGACAGACAGACACACAGTCCAGTCGTGTGTGAGTGTGTGTGTGTGACATAGAAAGATATTTAAATTTTTTCCATGTCTTAAGAATGTTACTAACCACTTGTTTTTTGACCCAGATGTTAGCCTCAAAGAAATGCCCTATTATTTACTTAAGAAGTTTGAATCCAATGTTAAAAAAAAAAGGCAATCTGACATTAAGTCTTAAAGAAACAACAGGGAGATGATCTTTTAACTGGAATATCAGTGATGAGGCTGTCTTAAGAAGTGAGGTTGAACTCTTTTAGATGCTTATTAATTGTAATTTATTTAAAATTGAATAAATGCACCAGAGCATTTTCATGCTGTTTTTCTTCCCTGCTCTCAGAGCACAGATTACTTTAGGCACATGATCAGTCGCCAGGCCTCCTGTTACATTTGATCAGTTCAATAGTAAAAGCTAAAGGTTAGGTTTCTCCTAGAACTGTGTCACATTTTAATAATGTGGATAATTTTTTCTCTTCTATGACTTATCTGAATGTTTTAATGCCCATCTATATAATTTTCTTATGCAATTTAATTTGTTTCCAAAACTGAAGTCTGAAGTAATCTACGTGGCAGTCCTACTTAAATTGTCTCAAAAATTGAAATCCCAACTTGACTGTTGCTTGTCAGATTTTGAATGCACCTTTTTAATGTTATTTGCGTCCTTCCGTATGAAAGATGAAATTATTCAGCCTTTGGAAATACTTGGAGTTTAAGTTGTAAAATGCCATTTTGATTTTTTTTTGCTACAGTAACCAAATTTAATTAATTGTTCCAAGAGAATTGCTATAGAGTTTTTCTCCTCCACTTTGTCCTCCTCATCTCCTTCTTTTCCTCTTCCTTAATCATTAATTTCCATGTCTCCTATATGTATAGTTTAACTGTCTGCTCAAGGATATATTTTATGAAGCATTTTCTTTTTAAATAACATATTTGTGTGGCCTGGAGTGGTGGCGCACGCTTGTAATCCCAGTACTTTGGGAGGCGGAGACCAGAGGATCCGGGTTTGCGGCCAGCCTCAGTTTGCTCGCTCCCTCTCTCTCTCTCTCACTCCCTGTCTCTCTCTCTCTCTCTCTCTCTAGTGAGGCCCTCCGCAACTTCGTGAGACCCGGTTTCAAAATAAAGTATAAAAAATAGGGCCGGGGGTGTAGCGCGGAGGTAGAACGCCCCTGGGTTCAATCCCCGATCCGCAAAAAAAAAAAAAAACATATTTGTTTAGAATATCAATGAAGGGCGATACCAATGGACATGGAAATTCCTTAATTTTACAGATAAAGCAATTTGGTTTAATCTAATGAAAATATATAGAGTGAATGTGGTTATTTCAGCTTTTGATACATACAATCTCAATTTTGATAAAATGTTAGCTTTTAGATATAAAATCTGTAATAAACATAAAACGATCTTTTAACCCAGAACACTGTTTCATTTTATGAACCTGCTATAGGAAAGTAAATAAGTAATATTTTATAATTTTCCCAGCAGAAAAAAAATGAAGATTTTTGGCACTGAAATTTTAATCATACTATTGAAGACTAGAGAATAGAAACTGCTAATAAAATACAATATCTATAACTTTCAGCCCAACTGAAGAAACCTGAGTGTGTGTGTGTGTGTGTGTGTGTGTGTGTGTGTGTGTGTGAGGGTGGTGGGGACTTATTCAGTTAATATTATAAACATCATGGCTGAAGCTGTTCAGTTTAATTTGATGGTATCCTGAACATTATTTTCACTATTGTTTAGCTTTTAGGAAAGGTTCTTCCCACCACCAAAAGTCTGCTTCCTTTCAAGTTTTAGGCTACAGAAATTATATATACATATAATATATAAATTATACAAGCTGGTGGTGTGAAAATAATCCAAGAGAGGAGGAGGAGGAGGAGAGTGAAATGAAGAAATTGAGTACATATAAATTGACTATTGGGTACACATATGAATGCATTACAGTAAATATAAAACTGCTGCTTTAATGTTTTTGACTTATTTATTTATTATTTATTTTTGTGGTTCTGGGGTCGGTCCCAGAGCTTTGTCCATGTTGGGCAGGTACCGAGCCAGTCCTCCAGCTCAGTATTTCTTGACTTTCATGAAACTCCTTTATATATGTTTCTTATTCAAATAGAAATTAATGTAAAATAAATAGTACTATTATTTTGCCATGTGGTATTTGGATTTTCTTTTAATGCCAAGTTAGTGAATTGTTTATAGTTGATGTCAGAGTGGAACAATTATTGCCCAAGTAAAGGATGCAGCCTCTTAAAAAACAGAATAGAAAGTTTTGTTTTGTTAATTGTTGAGACAATATTTGATTAAGCTCAGCATAAATGAAAAAAATACCATCCAGTGGTCAACGTTGCTACTTGCAAATCTCCCTCCCTTGCCGAAAGCAGATGTCACACATGAGACCATTTTGTTTCATCTGAACTATTTCAATATGACTGTCTGTTAAAAGGGCTTTTTTATTTATTTAAAATTTGTGTGTGTGTGTGTGTTACAGGGGATTGAACCCAGGAATATTTTACCTCTGAGCTACACCCCCAGCCCTATTTTATTTTTTTTATTTTGAAACAGGGTCTCACTAAGTTGCTAAGGACCTCGACAAGTTGCTGAGGCTGGCCTTGAACCCCTGATCCTCCTGTCTCAGCTTCCCAAGTACTGGGATTACAGGTGTGTGCTACCACACCCGGCTAAAAGGGGCTTTTTACAAGTGTAATCCACACGTAATTATCAGATCTAAGAACAACAAGAAGACATTAATATTATCAAAGAATGAGTCAGTGTTAAAGTTTCCCTGATTGGTACACAAATGTCTTTTATAGTTATTTTGTTGAAATCCAAACAAGGTCCAGTCCACATTTGGTTAATCTGTCCTTTAACTGTCTTTTATCTTTACATTTTTCCTTTGTGTGTGTGGTACTAGGGATTGAAGCCAGGGGCATTCTACCTCTGAGTTCCATCCGAGCCCTTTGTTTAAATTTTTTAAAAATTTGAAACAGGGTCTCGCTAGGTTGCTGAGAGTCTCACTACTTGCTGAGGCTGTCCTTGAACCTGTGATCCTCCTGTCTCAGCCTCCCTGGTACTGGGATTACAGGTGTGCACTACTATACCATCTTCTCAAAGTAGTGGTTGGATATTTATTTATTGAACATTTTTGAGTGTCTTCTAAATGGATGAAACCAATTGGTGTGTTCCTATTAACACAGTAATGTGAGAAGTTAGAATAGATTCATAAGGTATGTGTCATATTACATTGCTATAAGAAGGGACACACCCTAAGTTTATTTTGTATAATACAAAGCCCAAGCTTCAAATATAATAAAAATACTCTATTTATTTATATCTCGAATCCAGCACTTATCTGTCTCACCCCTAAAGGTCACTCTGGTCTCTCCATCTCTTCTAATCAATCGATCGGTCTCTTTGGATGTTGCTTAGTCATTGATGTCAGCACCCACCTCTCTCTCAACCTGAAGAACCCCGAATCCTGAGTCAACCCTATTAGTGGCTTCCTTTCCTTCCACTCCATGTTTGTTGAGTATTACCAGAAAATGTTTCTAGATCTTGTTAATATAGCCACTTCCCATTTATACTTGTATCCTTGGTTGGCCTCTGATTGTTAACTCTGCCTGACTCTTTTAATGGCTCCTTGACTTCTTGCTGTCTCCCTCAGAGCAGCCCTTCGGAGACTTTTTCATTCATAGGCAGGTCCACTGTCCTTGCCCTCACCATGCACGCAGAAGGAAACGTTATTTCCCGCCATGAGGTGTGTGTTAAGGTCATCAAGTGACAGTCCTTTAATCGGTTTCCCTTTCCTTCTCTCACTGTTTCCTTATCATACATCTCTTCTCCCTGTCATCTTAGCATATTGGTATACCCTAATTCTAAAACAAACTCTTCCTTCTATGCTGACCCCATCCTGTTTTGACACCACTGAGATCTTACACTATCAAACAGATCACCTCTTCCCCATTTCATGTTTTTTGGTGTCCACCCGCCCTTTCCTGACTGCCTACAAATGCTTGAATCTCATAGTTAATAGATGAAGCATACACGTTTAGAGGAGTGGATGGGTGGGTGAATGGATGGCTTGATAGGTAAAAAGGAAAGAAAAACAACCCAACTTTTTAATTGCATTTTTACCTAGTCTGATGGCTTACCTTCTACGCAAAAGCAAAGTGCTATTTTTGAAATTTAGGTTTCCCTATCATGTTGAGATAATTTGTTATGTAATATTGGTCTCTAGACCCTAGAGAGCCCTGCCTAGCCTTTCTCTGTTGTCTTTCACAGTCAGCCAATGAGGCTTGTCTACTCATCTTTTACAACTTTACTTCCTCTTCTTTATTCCTGCTTCTACCATCTACTTTGGGATTTTAGGCTAGATTAGGACTAAAATCTCCCAATTCCTCTGACTGCCATTAGCTATTCTGATTCATCCCATATTTGCAAATGTATTAATCCTCTTAAGAATTGTTTTAATCACATATTTTTTTTTTTTGCTATAAAGTTTTAAATGGTTTTCTGTTGTGCCTTTAGGGAATTTGTAGTTAGCTCAGCATTAAAAGACTTTCTTCTACAATCTGGTTCAAATTTACTATTGTAATCATTCTAGCCTTATTGCTGACTCCTCCATGACATAATCCCATTTCCCAACAAAATTAGGCCACTAGCTTTGGTGCTGCTCTGCCTCTGAGCTTCCTAATGCTTTTGCTCTGATTACCCAAACCCCTGCTCCTCTTCATGTACAATTTTGCTAACACATCTGAGTTCTTACTCTTTTCCTCTTTTTTTTTTTTGCACTCCACCCGTAGTGTCCTTCACTTCTTTCTTCATACCAGAGACTCCTTAATATCACTAAAGATCAAATAAAATAATATCTATACCAGGCCCATGGATGATTTTGTTACCCAGAAAAGGCTATCTTCCAAGAGAACTCAGTATAAACAAAATACCTGAGTCATGTGCCAAGATCTGGATTCTGGACCTTAGACTTAAGAATTAAAAGTGGCTCCATAAATCCATATTGACTAAGCTTGGAACACAGATGTCTGACAACAGAAGGCCATTTTACAGTGCCAGTTGTAAGGGCTCAGTGTTCTAACGGATTTCTGTTATCCAGCTGGCTCGTTTTCTCTTCGTAGCAATATATGCACAGTTTGCCCAAATATACTTCAAGGCCATGAAATCAGAACAAGAAGAACTCATAAGATGTTTAAAATGGATCTGGCTGAGATGCCACTGCTAAACCATGTGTACTTGGCCAGTGTTACAGACGGATGACTTTGGATTCCCACTTCCCTTCTGGGCCGTACTTAGGTGAACCTGGACACTATTTGTACCTATGATTCTAGTTTATTTCCATGGCTCACCAACCAATTTCTATATTCTTCTGCTGGAATATCTACTTTTATGTAGGCTCCTCTCATTCACTTGGCTGTGGTCCCAACTTTCATACCCCTTTCTCTCTGCTAAGGGACTCTGCGCCCCTGCGCGCTTTGCTCTGTCGTCTATTGACGTTTAATTCTTTAGAAGGCAGCCTCGTTTTACTCACTAATAAAATCCAAGGGGATGCTTTATTCTCCAGGTACTAATGACACATAATTCTTGGAAATAATTGTTACCTCAGAGTAGTTCAGTCATAATTTTATTATAACCAGGGTCACTTTGATTTATATTTCTGTGAAAGAACCTTACAACACTATGTGCCGTTTGAGAACAGGCAACATGTAAACAGTGTATCCCAACAAAATTTTATTGAACATCTGATATATGTCAATTATACTTACCTCAGAAGCTAGATATAATACAGAAAACACACTCACATTCTAGGAAGTTAGTTATGGAAAGATCTAACTAACCCAATGATTATAAAATACACATTCTGCCATATCAAATATGTTTTTTATCTAACACCCAGGTTTTACAAAGAAAGTTTTCAAATAACTCTAATTTTTTTTGTGGTACTGGTATTGGGGATTGAACCCAGGGGCATTCTACCTCCAAGCTACACCCCCAGCCCTATTTTTTTATTCTTTATTTGGAAACAGGGTCTCACTAAGTTGCAGAGGGCCTCACTAAGTAGCTGAGGTTGGCCTCAAACCTGTGATCCTCCTGTCTCAGCCTCCCAAGTACTGGGATTACAAGCATCTGCCACCATGCCTGGTTTAAAATTATTTTTTAAAGTTACCACTTCTAGATATTTTCTCCCCAATGGCTTCTTCTTATATTTGAATTAATTCTTTGTTTCTCATTTTAATGTCATGCTTATATACATGATAATGAAATTAAAAAGTAAGAGAAAATAATATAATAATAATCTGCCTTTTACTTTGTATTTACCTCCTCGGGGAGAATTTTGACTCTTTTCCCTTGGTTCAAATTAATAATTTAAGCCAGGTGTGGTGGTGCACACCTGTTATCCCAGCACTTGGGAAGCTGAGATAGGAGGATCACAGGTTCAAGACCAGTCTCAGCAACTTTAGCAAGGCTCTCAACAACCTTGCAAGACCCTGTTTCAAAACAAAAGAATAAAAAGGGCTGGGGGTGTAGCTCGGAGGTAGAATGCCCCTGGGATAGATTCCCAATACTACACACAAAAATTAATAATTTAAAATAATAGTTATAATACATTTATTTTCTCCATAGTAAGTTTTCTTTTAAATGGCACCAGTGAAAATACCAATTATACACTCAATTACAATGCAAAATTGAAAGGTGACTAGCAAGCTACTAAGAAATTAAGTAGAAAAATGTCTATTGCTTTTAATGAGTGGCCTTTGGTCTCTAAAAAGAATCATTGGTTTTAGCAAGTTGTCTTATACTCTGTTTACTCTCTAATCCTGGTTGAAAATTTAGCCATAATCAAATTTATCTCAGTTTTCACTCCAAATTTTGATCTCAGATCACATAATATATTTTTGTAAAATTAGATAAAATGCAACAAAATTTTCATTTTTAGAAATATTGGTGATGAGTTATAGATACTTGTATTGTTCTTTCAATTTTTCTGTAGATTTAGAAATTTTAATAATAAAACTGAACATGAAGTAAAATAGTCATATGTAAATATTGCATTTTGATACTTCATTCCTAGCAAGGTAATTCTACCCTTTACCTAGCTACTCTATGTTTATATACTGTGAAATATTAAAGTCCTATAGCATGTAATTTCCCTTTGAAAAATTATGAATGTATCATGGTTCCCTAGTAAAGTCTAGAATGCTTTTGAATGAACATATAAACTTAAATTTCTCTTGTTTCTACAGATGTTGCTAGAATTGGACTAAAAATGTGATGCTGATTCATTATTAGCAGCATTTCAAAAAATAGTAGCATTTCTAGTTCATAATGCTACACCAACAATCTCTATTTTTAATTTTTTAATTAAATTTATTATTTGTGTGGGTGTGTTGTTCTAGGGATTGAACCCAGGGGCATAGCTCTGAATTACACTCCCAGCCCTATTTTTTTTTTCTTTTTTTGGAACAGAGTCTCACTAAGTTGTGGAGGGCTTTGCTGAGTTGCTAAGGCTGACCTCCAACCTGCAATCCTCCTGTCTCAGCCTCCCATGTACTGGGATTACAGGCATGTGCCACCATGCCTGGCAACTGTATCCCTTAACTGATAAATAAAAATGTAGAAATTGTACATATTGATGGGGTATCATGTGATCTATTAATACATGCATCCAAAGTATAACCAGATTAAAGTTATCTCTGAATATTTATTACTTCTTTATGGAAAAACATTCAAAATTATTTTCTCTAGTTTTTTAAATACATAGCACACATTCCCTATCTATAGTGACCCTAGTATGCAACAGCATATCATAAGTCCTTACTCCTGTGTAACTACAACATAGTACCCACTGGTCATCCTATCCCATCCTCCCTCCCCCTCCTCTCACTAAGTTAGAGGCATTTTAACTTAACAGAATCTGATGTGATGCCCCCTCGTCTCCCTTCCAGACTCTCAAACAACGCAACTCTCCACAGCACTACCTCTTAGGCTCTGCAGGTAAACTATCTGTGTGTAAACATAGCTTCACGATCCAAATACAAGCAAAGCTGGGGAGTCTTGAGCCCAGTTTTATCCACCACTACCTAGTTTGTCTAGATCCTCTGTCACCTAGGCTTTTGGGGCTTATCCTAGGGACATTTTCTAGACCAAGCTTCAGGAAAAGTCACTTTGGGGAAAGGACTGGGAAAATGAGAACATGTAAGATGATTGAATTGTTAAAATTAGTAAAAAAAAGCTTGGACTCCTCTTTGCTATCTCATTTAGGCCTGCTTCTCTTTATCCTTCCTCTTAATTCCTTTTGTAATTTCTCACTAGACTCAAAATTATTTTCAAAAGCAAAGATGCCTAGTTGCACAGAACAGATAGAAGTTTGCTTACATAGAACAAAAATAAAAGCATAATTCATGTTTATGGTGATTAAGTATTTTGATCACATAATGTCATGCAAAGAATGTGGGAGGTAGCTTATCAGATTATCTTCTGAGTTGCCATGCACATGTATTAGTTCGATAAACTAGTGCTATTGCCATAACACAACTCCACGTTCTCCTTCATATCTTCTATTGACTTTTATTATAATATCCTTGATTTTTTCCCACTTTCCCCAAGGGGTGATATGTCAGATTTTTGTAAGCTATGGACAGTGTACCTTGCATCAGAATAGTTAAAAAGAAGTGAAATCTGGTTATTTACATATCTTAGATAATTTGGATTATAGGTATCAAGTCTTGGTTGTATCCCCCTAGTAATATATAAATTAATTTTGAATAATAAGCCCCTAAGACATCTAGAGGAGCTCAGCTCTCAGAGTTTCATATATAAAAATTAAGCTAATACACTTGAATGATACAACTTGAAATCTGTATTTATTCATATTATTTTAGCCATCAGAATCAGTATCGAATGAATAGTTATTACAGCAGAGAGTTTCCGAACCTGGTATATACAAGACCTTTGGTGTAATTGATTTATATGTACAGAGTCATTCCAGTGACTTCTTCAAGATCACTTAATTTATGATAGACCAATTTCATTGATGTATAGTTACAGCTATTAGTTCTTAGTTAGGCTGCATAAGAATTAGGGCCAGAGACAGTGATTCCTCATATCAGCCTCTTTCTTTGTTTTTTGAAATCCATTTAGCACATTATTTTTGACAGGTTTTTACAGACTTTGAAATATATATTTCTGAAGCAATCATTTCCATTTATTTCTAATACTCAATTCTTAAAAGTTTTCCAGTTGTGTTGTTTTATTATAAATATAGTTATTATAGTGCCCCATTAATCTTTTTTTTTAATTTGAACTCCCTATTTGTTTTTATTCTGATGAAAAAACATCATCATCCTTCTGTCTTTATTCAATTACCAAGGAAGTCTGAATTTCTTCAAATGAAGCATAAAAGGTATAATATTGCATTTTGTGGGTGATAATGATAGTTGTGTGACTGCAAAACATTAACCAAGGTCCACCTACATTTCAGTACGTATCTATCACTAATAGCCTATCACTAATAGCTTTATATCCTGATAGATTACAAAGCGAAAAACAATGTATGATTCGAAAAAATACTGGAGATGGGAAAGCATATTTCTAAGAGAATGCAAATATTCAACATCAACATTGTAATGAACATTTCTGTCAAATCTCATCAAGTTTCAGGTTTTTCTTTTTCTTTTCTTTTTTTTCCGGTGCTGGGGATGAGCTCAGGGCCTTTCTAGTCTTCACTTTTCTTATCACTGATTTCTACCACACATTTTTTATTTCAGTATACTTATAAATATGAGCCTTACAATAAAAGTCATACAGAAGATGTCACAATCCTTTTTGTCATATGACTCGGTAGAACTTAGATATTTTCAGTATGCATACTATTATCACACAGATTTCCTCAAGACACTATTTTGACCAGATATTCTTCCCTAGACCAAATCTAAACATATATATCATAGATCAAATCTAAATATATATTTCTCCCTAGGTCAAATCTAAACACATATCACATTTTCAAGATCCTTCATAACATACATATATATAATATACATGTTACATATATGAATATATAAAATATGTTTATATATAAATTCTATTTATTTCCTGTTCACAAGCACAGTGATAGTTGTGTTTGACATTAGGTGAATTCAATACACATTTGTTGCAATGTTACCATTATCTTCATTCTGATCTTTGTCTCTCTGTCTTTATATTGCTGGTCTTCCTGCTTAGATGGCTAAAAATAATCCTCATTTATTATTTAAGGCTTGCCTTGAAACCCTGTTGTCTCTTTTATCCTTCTGTGTACCCAACCCCTAACAACCAAGTACATACAGGCTGATTATTTTTTTCCTCTGAGTTACTGTTGCAGTGAATTACTTACCACCTGATTATGTCTTCTCCTGGATGGCCGCAAATTGTGGCATGCATATAAACTTACCAATATTTATTGCCAGTATTTATATCATTTTAATTCAGTGTAAACCCCATTGTCTGGGCCACTTCAGGAAAATTGAATAGATTAATATGAAAAAAGAAAAATAAAAACCAATGCCTTCGAGTCTGGTTCTCTCTGACACTAGTAAAAGATGTGAAGTCTCATTTAATTTTAAAAAGGGCCCAGAGCCAGGCATGGTGGCCCACACCTGTAATCCTAGTACTTGGGAGGCTGGGACAGGAGGATCGCAGGTTTGAAGTTAGCCTCAGTAACTTAGTGAAACCTTCAACAACTTAGCAAGGCCCTGTTTCAAAATAAAAATTAGAAAATCCTAGGGGTAGGTATAGCTCAGAGGTAGAATGGCCCTTGTTCAATCCCTAGTACTTAAAAATATAGACCCATACTGTATGGATTTATATTTATATTTATGTTTATATTGTGTGGGGGAGTATGGGGAATTGAACTCAGAGAAATTCTACTTCCCAGCTTTTTTATTTTTTGTTTTGAAACACGGTCTTGCTAGGTTGCTGAGAGTCTTGCTAATTTGCTAAGGCTAGTCTTGAACCTGCAATCCTCCTATCTCAGCCTCCTAAGTACTGGGATTACAGGTGTGCACCACCATGCTCACCTGACCCAGGATATTTTTCTTTCTAAAAACCTTCTTTTTTTTTTTTTTTTGGCAGTACCGGGGATTGAACGCAGGGGCGTTCTACCTCTGCGCTACGCCCCCGGCCCTATTTTTTTTATGCTTTATTTTTGAAACCGGGTCTCATGAAGTTGCAGAGGGCCTCACTAGGTAGAGAGAGAGAGAGAGAGCGAGAGAGAGAGAGATCGCGCGCGCATGTGCGCTGAGGTTGGCCGCAAACCCAGATCCTCCAGTCTCTGCCTCCCAAAGTACTGGGATTACAAGCGTGCACTACCACGTCCGGCTCTAAAAACTTTCTAAATCTGATGTTTCTAGTGAATGCAAATATTCATTAACTGTTAGAAGAATTAAGGTAGAACCAGGAGAAGAATTTAAGTAGTATCTACTGTTGTAGTAGTTTATATCATTTAATATAACTGGTTTCTGTATTGACATATCAGTTGATTACCTTTTGAAAGCCTTATTCTAGTCAGGTATATAATTTTTCTTTGATTATATATAGTCATTGTGGCCATTTCTATAGCACAGTGTGATTTAAATAACTAGGTGTGCATAATTTCAGATCAGGTTTGGAATACCTCATTTCTTTTTTTTTTTTTTCTCTTCTTTCTTTCTTTTTTTTTTTTTTGGTATTGAGGATTGAACCGAAGGCTGTTTTATATCCAAGTTACACCCCCAGCCCTTTTTAAATTTTTTTTTTTGAAACAGGGTCTCTTTTAGGTTGCTGACAGTCCCACTAATTTGCTGAGGCTGGCCCTGAACCTGTGATCCTCCTATCTCAGCCTCCCAAGTACTGGGGGATTACAGGCGTGTACCACCATGTCCAGCTGGAATACCTCATTTCTAATAATTACTATTCCCAGAATGTAATACAGCATAAAAAAAAGAGCTCCATTTTATTTTGCCTTTTGTGGCACAGTTGAAACTTTCTGTAGATCTTAAAGAACTTTTCAATACGTTCAGTGAGGGTTCAGCGGACAAGGCCTGAGATGCAGCCTGACTGGGTTATATCAGATAAACTTGCTGAAGATGTATAATCTGGTGCCCTGAATCTTGACTCGGTGTATTCCTGTCATGGAAGAAATACTGTCATTTTGTTGTACCATTGGTGTGATAAAATCATCCATTGGATGAGTGACTTCAATTACTTTTTCCAAACAAAAATCTTTATGTATCTTGGTTATATGTTTTTGTTCATTTCCAAACTCTATAATAATTTGTTACATGAGACTATCTGGTAAGTTAAAAAGGAATTTTTAGATATACTAGAATACCATGTTGTATAGTAATATTTCTTTATTTGAAAAAATTCTTTCTAGTTAAAAAGAAATTAGTGCCAAACTATACCGGGCATATATTTTGAGAAGTTAGTTTGTAAAATAAATTTATTACATGGATATTTACTTTATCTGAATGCCCGTATGTCATCACTCCACTCAACGAATAGTAAATGCATTAAACTGATAATATGCAACGTGCTTTGAAGAGTCTTTACATATTTAGGGCTATGAAGAATATTCTCAGGAGGTGGGTGAGGTTGTTTTTATTAGCGTCTTCCTTCTTCTGGTACTTTGTACAAATTCATAAATAAGAAAGAAATGAGAGATGCCACTGGAATGGTAGAAATGGTAGAAATTGTTCTTCTTACAGACAATCTTATTAAAGTATATGTCACAGGTAATTTGAAAAATCCCATCAACTGATATGAGTGTAGTCCAGTATTTTGTTTAAAAATATTAAAGTAAATAAAAATTATTTCATATTATCTATGACTTGGCCCTCTTGCAACATTTTCCCGATGTATCCATTATATTATCCTGATGTGTTGTCATGTGCCCGTTCCCAGGTCATTCCTCTCATTTTTGACAGTTTAGAACCCTGCTTTCTATTCTGCTTTCCAATGCTAATTTTGTCTCCACTCCTGGCCATTTAAATATATGCTTGTAAGGATCATAGGTTCAAGGTCAACCTCTGCAACTTCCTGAGGCCCTCAGCAACTTAGTGAAACTCTGTTTCAAAATAAAAAATAAAAAGGACTGGAGATATAGCTCAGAGGTAAAATGTCCCTGGGTTCAATCCTCAGGACCAATAAATAAATTAACTAATATGCCTATGAGAGATCTTTCCAAAGGTGAATTCTGTCTTTTGCTTTTCTTTCCTCATGATATTTTTTCTTTCTTTCTTTCTTTCCTTCTTCTTCCTTTTTTTCTTTGTAGTACTGGGGATCGCACCCAGAGGCATTCTACCACTGAGTTATATAACCTTAGCCCTTTTTATTTATTAAATTTTTTTTTTTTTTGCGGTACTGGGGATTGAACGCAGGGGCGTTCTACCTCCGCGCTACGCCCCCGGCCCTATTTTTTATACTTTATTTTTGAAACTGGGTCTCACGAAGTTGCGGAGGGCCTCACTAAGGAGAGAGAGAGAGAGAGGGAGAGAGAGAGAGAACGAGAGAGCTGAGGCTGGCCGCGAACCCGGATCCTCCGGTCTCCGCCTCCCAAAGTACTGGGATTACAAGCGTGCGCCACCACGCCCAGCTTTATTTTTTATTTTGAAACAGGGTCTCACTGAGTTACTACGTGCTGTCCTCTAACCTGTGATCTTCCTGTCTTGGCCTCCCAAGTCCTGAGATTACAGGCGTGCACCACTGTGCCCTTATCTTTTCTCAATATACCTCAACCATTTACTCCCAGTCATATCCTTAAAAGCATCCTGGCCTATAACATACAAATATTCTGTAAGCTAATTCATGTATCCCCGTCTGACTACCACCTCCACTTATATCTCTTGTTTACTACCCCGGGTATAGAAATATTTTGTCTTTTTTTAATTTTTGCTAACTTGGTGTTATTTTTTTTTTTTCGGTACTGGGGATTGAACCCAGGGCCATTCTACCTCCGACCTACACCCCCAACCATTTTGTATTCTTTATTTTGAAACCTGGAGTCACTAAGTTGTGGAGGGCCTCACTAAGTAGCTGAGGCTGGACTCAAACCCGGATCCTCCGGTCTCAGCCTTTCAAGTACTGGGATTACAAGCATGCGCCACCATGCCCGGCTTAACTTTTTGTTATGGAAAGCTGCAAAAGTAGAGAGAATAATACAGAGAATCCTCACGTACAGTCAACCAGCTTCCACAATTATGAAATAATCTGTAGCTAATTTTGTTTCATCCCTTATAATGTTAAGTAAATACAATCCCTTATAATGTGAAGATTATATATATATATTTAAAAGGTTCATATTAAATCTAAACATTTATAATTCCATAATATCTAAGCATCATTTCACTCCAGAAGGATGTCCGATTCATCGATCCCATCCCCATTTCTCTGCCTCTCACATTCTTGGCTTTCTCCCTCCTCTCCATCCAACTGAAATCCCAAGGTCAGTCATTTCAGCCCCTGCCCCTCATGTACCACTTGAGTTCTGCCTCCTCTCGGTTGGTTAGACTCTCATGTCAAGACCACAGCCATGGTTAAATAAAACTCTCTGACTATTCCATGCCTGCACCCCTGCATCTGACAATGTTGGAAAATAAGTCACAATTCTGTTGAGGTCCCATCATAAACTGACGGCCTGGTGAGTCTATGATACTGTATTTTCTTCATCCATTTCCTTTCCTATCCTCCTAGATGACTACTTAGTACCCCTTTCCTCAAACCTCTCACTCTGACTCATCGCTCTCAGTTGAACACCTGGCTTCCCGCTACACTAAGAAAATCCAGCTAACACAGCATCGCTACCACATGTGCACTTTCCCAGCAACTGCACATTTATATGTGGCTTTCTGGCTTCATGATCATTTGTTGGTCTGAACTACATGCTATAATTCTTTTATTTTTATACTGGAGTCTCTCCCTCATTGCTTACTCTAAGATGTGGCTGCAGAAATTCTCCTTTCCCCACTTCACCTCCCACCTTCTCTTCCATCAATAATTTTCTCTCTTTCCTAGAGCATTTCATTGACAGACATACCTTTATTTCTCTCGCCTTAAAGCAAAAGTACGAATTCTCTTGACCCACCTTTACTTGCAGTACTGTTCCACTTCTCTGCTTCCTCTCTATCCAAATTACACAAAATAGTTGTCTATACCAGTTATGTCCAGTAACTGTTCTCCCATTCTCTCTTAAGCACCTTCCAATAAGACTTTTGCTCTTATTTCACTAAAACCACATGTGGCTTAGTAGTGAGATTTCACCCTCTTGAAAAACCTTCCTCTTTGATACTTTGCTGGGATTTCAGGATGCCACCCTCTCTCTGTTTCCTCGTCTCCTTTGCTGGTACTTTCTCTTGTGTGAGGCCTTTTAACTTTGGAGTGTCCCAGGACTTATCCCTTAGCCCTCTCTTTATCCTCTCTTCCTTGATGATTTGGATTTAGTTATCTCTACATGACTGACACCTAATTTACATTTCTGGCCCAGACCTCTCTATTCTAGCATTCTACTTAAATATCTAGGCCTCTCAAACTAAACTTCTCAAGATTGCACCTAAAAAAAAGTACTGCACTTGATGCTAACTTTGTCCATCGAGTCAGCCAGGCAAATGGTCTTGGAGTTGTCCTCCTCTTCCCTTTTCCCCTCACACCCCACATGCAAGTTGTCTGCCTCTAAGATATCCAGTGTCTGCCCATTTCTCTTTATCACTGATCCACCACCCCGGTCCTGCCCTGCACCTCCCCCCTGGAATTGCCCCAGTAGTTCTGACTGGCCCCTCTCTTTCTAACCTTGCTCCCACTCTCAAAGTCTGTAGCCAGAACAGTCCTTTCAAAATACGGTCAGATCATATTGTTACTGTATCTTAAAATCCTTTAACAACTTCTGATCCTATTCAGAAAAAGAAAACAAAAAACCACCCACAGCTTTAAAATGCTTTTGCGACATTGTGATCACTCTCCCTGTCTCGTTTTATCTTCACCCTCCCCTTGAGGTTCCTATTTTAAAATCACTTTATAAAAAATAAAAAAATAACTTTATTGGTGCATTGTCATTATACAACATAGTGAGAGTCAAAGTCATGCATTTATATATGCACATCTCACTTGAGGTGTTTCTCCCAGATCCAACCCCTCCCCTCTATCCCTGTACCTCTTAGCGAGGTTGGTAGTGATGCCTTCATAATGTGTGCCATAGCAGAATCCTCGGTTCCCTCCACCTGGAATGCTCTTCCTCACGATGTCCAGGAGGGTCCTGAAATTCCTACGCTCCTCCTTCTCAATCTCCAGGAACCCATGATTCCCCTTAGCCTGCTCTATCCCCCTCCCCCCAAAAAAATCCCCTTACATTTATAACTCATTGTCTGGTTATGTTGTTTGTGTTGCTCACTGTGTCTCCCCTAGGAGACTATACGCTTTACACAGGCAGGATTTTTTCTTCTTGTCACATTAGAAGTCATCCATAAATATATCTTCCACATAGTAGAGGCTTGTTCCTTAGGAGTTTTCCCTTCTTAATCATATCGACTTTTTTCATCCTTTTTTTCTTTTACTTATTTGGTCTGCTAATTTTAGGCATATATACTAAATTTTCTTATACTTTCCCTTTCTCCATCTTTCATTCTTTCTTAGACATATTTCCATTTCTAGAAGATTTTTTTTCCCTTTGTCCCTGTTGTCTGAAACCTTTATTCTTAAAATCTAGTTCCAGAAAACTAGTTCTTGGAAATGTCTCCCAAGAAAAATTATAAAACTGATTTCCATACTGTCTCCTCTGTTAATCCTACAGACAACCTTGTAATCTATATTTTGGATTTTTCCTTCCCTCAGAATCCCACCAAAATGCAGATTCCCTTCAACTTAAAGCTACTATGAAAATTACTTAGTGTTACAAATCTGCATATATTTTTTTTTCTTTCTTTTTTTTTTTTGTGGTACTGGGGATTGAACCCAGAAGCATTCTACCCCTAGCTTTTTTTATTTTTTTTGTTTTGAAACAGGATCTCACTAGGTTGCTGAGAGTCTCACCACATTGCTGAGGCTGTCTTCGAACTTGCAATCTTCCAGACTCATCCTTTCAAGTTCTGGGATTACAGGAGTGCACCACCATGCCCAGCTGCTTTTGCTTATTTTTAATATATATTTTCTATTTTAGAAAATGGCGTGCATATTTTCATATGTATTACTATGTTTGTTTACTATTTTGTCCAATTCTTACCAAAATAAGAAACTTTTTAATGTTTATTAATATCTAAATTGTTTCATATTCTTATCTTTAACAGGTGATTGCTTTAGTGATGGATATATTTACAGATGTGGACATTTTCAAAGAAATCGTGGAGGCATCAACTCGAGGGATATCTGTATACATTTTACTTGATGAGTTCAATTTTAATCATTTTCTAAATATGACTGAAAAGCAGGGTTGTCAAATTCAACGTCTCAGGGTAAGAATTCTAGTTTTTTCTCAAGTAGTTTTGTGCACTGTTTTCACCTTAAGTTTAAGGCATGTTAAATTATTCCAAAAGTAAAAAGGAAAAATATATATGTATTTAACATGACATAATAATTGATCACAGAAATGTCCCCTTGTTCTTTTGAGAATGTGACTGAAAACAATCTTCCTATCACCCTTTTCTGAGTTAACTCTGCTATCAGGTGTACTTAATGCTTCAGTTTTGCATAGATAACCTTGAAACCTCTCACTGGAGTAATGACATGATTCAGCACATGTTGCTTGTCAAAATTATTTGACAGAGTGTTTTCAGTTAAGTTTGGCTTTTGAAAGGAAGACAGATTTTAATTTTTGTTATTTTGTAATCATAGAGCTATAATTCATAGGATTTCTCACAGTAGAATCCCAAGTGATTTATGAAAGCGTTCTATATAAATGCGAAGTAATAGCTTCTATTTGAGTTATGTTAAAGTATGAATTTGAAGTGACTATTTTTCTTGACTACTGAAATTTTGGGGGATTTTTTGAAAAATTTTTATGAAATTTTATGAGTTCTAGAAGTTTACTTCAAGTAAATGATTTTGATATTAAGATTTATATTAGTACATATTTTACTTTTCAAAATATCTTTCTAGCCATAATTTTTACTTCATATTTATGTATAATTCTAGAATATCCGCGTGCGGACAGTAAAAGGCCAAGATTATCTTTCAAAAACGGGGGCAAAATTCTATGGAAAAATGGAACAGAAGTTTTTGTTAGTTGACTGCCAGAAAGTGATGTATGGTTCTTACAGGTAAGAGCATTGTGTTTATTTTCAGCATTATCAATCATTTAAATAATTTATTGTTTTCAAGTTTTAATACAATCAGCTTATCTCTTTCTTAAAAACAAGGGAGGACCACTTATGTGAGCCTGGTGGCCCAAGTTTTAGTGACAACTCTGCCTCTAAACATTGAGGCGTTAGGCAGATCACGAAAGTTCCTTAAGCTTCAGGTTCTTCATTAGAGGAGGTTGACTAATATCTATGGTTCCCTACATATAGCTCTATGATACTAAAAGTATTTTCTCCTTTGAAAACACTATATAGTATTTAGTAACAATTGCTCATAAAAATAAAAGCCGTTTACCACTTTGAAGAGCCTGTTGAATAGATTTTTCTTATTTTAGTATTATTCAGAATCTGATCAAACCAGACCTGCAGCCCAGTCCAGGTCAGGCTGGTCCTGAGGACAGACACTACCTAACCCTCCCTCACAAGTCCCTGGCATCTGTCCTGAGTGAGACACAGGCGAGACTCTGTGAACAGGCAGATAAAAACACCAGCGAACACCTGCGTGCTGGCAGATCACTGAGTGGCGGAGAGTCACAGTAAAGAGAAGGAAGTCTCTAGGAGAGAGGTGCCTGTGAACTGCGTGGTGGGAGAGGACTCCTTTGTGTCTTTCTTAAAAAAATGTTCATGAGAAGGAGGCACCACATCAAAACGTATGGCCTAAGCAAGTTGCTTAATTTGGTTACACTTTGATTTGTTCAGCTGTATAATGAGGTTACTCATAGACCCTACCCATGTCGTTGTCGTTGTTTGTCAGCATTTAATGAGTTAATACATCCTAAACCCCTAATTTTAGCTATTATTTATGGTCTTTGTTTTAACCATTAGTTTCTGCTAGCATTCCCTTTAAGCTCACGGACCTTTCTAAAATAAAATGCTGCTTGGAATTCCAAGTAAAAACTTGTTAAGAGCAGAAATTACAACTAGTGCTTGTAATTAATGAGTCTTTTTAAAGTCTTATTATATGTGTATATATTTGCTCAGACCCACTTAGTTTTAGAGGGTTTTTAATTGAAAATTTAATTAAAAGTGAGAGTTTATTTGACTCATTGAATGGTGTTTCTTCTTTCAGCTCATCATAATTAGTGTCTTCCATTTTTATTGCTTAACTTGAGTTTTAAGATTGTTTTCAATAGTAAATTCACCTTAACTTTCCTTTGCTATCGCTAGGTAGTAAAAGGTGCTAAGTGTTGTGATGGCTGCAGTTGAGCTACTTCAGATCAATGTGGGGGAAAACAACAATATCTACCAAAAATTAAACAACAACAAAAATCTATATCTATCTATATCATAGGTCAGAGGCATAATTGGAAGTAAATATGGAATTCCTAGAAACACGAATTATAACAATTCATCAAAACTCTTTTCTAACAACTATTCTCTTTATTATTCCAAGTTCGTTTCAAATATATTTCTTTAAAAAGTAATGGTTGTCAACTATTCTTATTTTTGTTTTTTCAGACTGATTATCATAGACTTTTTCTGTTGCAAACAATATTCTCATGGGATCTGTTGGAATAGTTATGAGCCAGTTTGGTTAAAAATTTATTTCCTTTTTGTTAAAAACAGTCTTAGTCCCTTATAATTGAGTGTTGCCATTGTTTTCCTCACAAGCAAGTTGAAAATGCCTTCGTTAATTCAAAATTCTTTTGCCATGAGATGTCATTGGGTACCAAACTCCCAGTATTTCTGGAAAGTCCTGGAATTTGTATTCACCACAAGTATACATTGTATGACGGTTCACACATCACGATGACAGTTTTATCAGGAAAGCACAGCAGGAGTTTTGCTTTAACATGATACTAACTTTGATGAAATAAAACACTTATAACACTTAAGTGTGTTTTAATCAGTGTGTATAAATAATGTCTTGAATTTGATAACCGCATTTAAAACTGACATATAAAAATCTGGAAGATATTTAGTAAAGCATTTTCCACAAATTGCACTAAGAAAGAATTTTATAAGCTTCTACTTTTTCAATCTTATGATCTCCATAAGTTAACGTTCCAAAAATTTTCACTGAAGTTGGTGCCTCTCTAGTGCCATTTTTGATCAGACAGGAAGATTATTACAGTGGAGATTCATGCTATAACCAAATGCTAGCACCACTTACTTCTTAACCCCTTGCTAAGAACCCAGAGTATTTTAAGCTACTTTTTGGTATGTGAATTCATAATCACACTCCCAACTTCATGACTTATATATGCCAGTGTATGTTTTGGAGGGGGGTAATTGTTTTACCAAGTTGTATCTTTATGTATTTTAAAATTTAAATATTCCTGAAAGTTGTGCAGTACGAAACAGCCCTTCTTGTGATCCATCTGAGACTACCCTGGGTCCTGGTCTCCAGATACAGTTATTCAGTTCTTTTAGAAAGTTCTTCTGATCCTTATTCCATTCTCCTAAATAATCTGATTACTCTTTTTCAATTTAAATTATTGTCTCCTGGATTTTCATTATGATAACTGAGGAATTATACTTTCCACACATCCGCATCCAATTTCCTTTCTTGTCCCAGTCTCCCGATATAGTTTTATCACAATTTTTTGCTAAATAAGAAGTCCAGGTTTACACATTGGAACTGTAAAAACTGACCATTGGTGAGCCATGGAGTGACTTATGATATGTCTCCTAAAATAGTTAATAATAGCCATTTTATTTTTGTTGTTATTCATTGTCCTTGTTTTCTATTTGTCTATTGCTATTTTTTTCAGTTGACCACACAGATTTTGCAGCATATGAATGACTTTTCCAAATGCTGAGTTATTGACAACAGTCTATAATACTCAGTATGGACTAACAGGTCCTTAAACTAGGGGCACAGCTAGAGTCCTAGTATATCCCATATTCCTGGGTGGTTTGATTGGTGATTTCTTAAATACCATTTTTCTTTGTTTTTATTTCCATGTTTCTGCTTTTCTCCCAAGTTTGCTTAAGAATATTTTAAGTCCAAAGATTTATAATTCTAGGTGATTTGTAGCTTAGCTTTAGACAGAACTCTAAGATGAATCATTTTCCTCCAGTTGTGGAAGGCATTGCCCAGTAATCAAAGTCGCCATTGAGCAGTCTCAACAATTAATATTTCCATTTTTTTTCATGTAAATCTTTCTTTTGACTTTCATGAAACTTTTAGGGCTTCTCCATCTGTCCTTCTTTTTCTAGTTTGGTGAGGTGTAAAGTTAGGTTGCTATCTGAAGTCTTTCAGCTTTTTTAATGTATCTCTCCATAGCTCTAACTTCCCTCTTGGCCTTGTTCCCACTGCAAACCATAAATTTTAATATGTTGTGCTTCAATTTTAATTTGTCTCAAGGTATTTTCTGATTTCCCTTGTGACTTCTTTGACCCATTGGTTGCTCAAAAATGTGTTATTTAATTTACAAATATATGTGAATTTTCCAGTTTTCCTCTGCTATTGATTTTGAGTTTCATTCCATTATAATCAGAAAAGATAACTTTGCATGATTCAAATTTTCCTTACACTGTTAAGACGTGTTTTCAATTTACATGTGGTCTATCTTGGAGAATATTCTATGTACACTTAAGAAGAGAGTATAGTCTGCTTCTGTTGAGTGTTTTATATGTGTCTATTAGGTCCTTTTGGTCAAGTTGTCTATTCCTTTATTGATCCACTCTCTTGTTCTATCATTTTTGAAAGTGGCTGCTAATATTGTGTTGATGCTTATTTTTCTCGTTAATTTTGTTGAAATTGCTTCATATATTTTGGATCTCCGAGGTTTGGTACCTGTCTCAGTCAGCATTCTCGCTGCAAGACTCCCAAATGACTAAGCACACAACTTAGAGGAAAGAATGTTTATTAGCTCACAGTTCCTTGCAGATTCTGGGTTCAGTACATGTTAGGTCTGGAGCTCAGGACCTGGCTACGGGAAGCAGAGAGAGGGAGAGAGTGAGGCTCCGCTCTCACATCATGGAGACTGGAAGCAAGAGAGAGCAAGCAAGCAGGGGATTCAAAGACACAAGCACAATCCCTAAGGCCACACCTTCAGGGACCCACCTTCTCCAGCCACACCCTGCCAGCCTAGGTTACCACCCACATCAATCCAATGGATGTATCTGCTGATGAGATTACAACCCTCATGACTTAACTATATCAACCCTGAACATTAATAAATGAGTTCTTCAGGGGACATTCTATATCTAACTATAACAGTACCTAAATATTCATAATTATTATATCTTATTGGTAAATCAACCCTTTTATCATTATATAATATCCTTCTTTTTCTCTTGGATTAGCTTTTATTTAAAGTCTGCTTTTTCTGATATTATTATGACATCCTCTGCTCTCTTTCAATTATCATTTACAGGGTGAAATCTTTTTCTATGCTTCTATTTTCAACATATATGTGTTTTTAAAGTAGGTCTCTGCTGGGCATGGTGGCGCATGCTTATAATCCCAGTACTTAAGAAGATGAGACATGAGACAGGAGGGCGGCAGGTTCATGACCAGCCTAAGCAACTTAGCAGGGCCCTTGGCAACTTAGTGAGGCCCTGTTTCAAAATAAAAAGTAAAATAAAATAGGAGTAGGGGTGTAGCTCATAGGTAGAATGCCCCTGGGTTTAATCCCCAATACCAAGAAAAAAAAAAAAACGGGTCTCTTGAAGATAGCATAGTTGGATCTAGATGTTTTATCCATTCAATCAATCAGTGTCTTTGTGTGTATATGTGGTATTGGGGATTGAACTCAGGAACATTTTACCTCTCAGCTAAACTTCCAGCCCCTTTTATTTTTGAAAAAGGGTCTCTCTAGGTTACTCTGTGCTGGCCTCAAACCTGTGATCCTCTTGTTTCAGCCTCCAAAGTACTAGGATTATCTTTTGATTGAAGAGTTTAATTTATTTACCTTTAAAATAATTACTGATGGGGAAAAACTTTCTGTAAAGTAATTACCAATATGGAAAAACTTACTGTTGCAATTTTGTTGTTTTTTGTGTGTCATAGAGCTTCTTTGTCCCTCATTTCCCCTCTCTGCCTTCCTTTGTGTTTTATTGATTTATCATACTGATGTGCTTTGATTCCGTTCTCATTTCCTTTTTTGTATATACCATAGATATTTTTTGTTTACTACTGGAATTAAATATCACTTTTTAAAGTTATAGCATTCTTATTTATTTATTTATTTATTTATTTATTTATTGTGGTGCTGAGGATTTAATCCAGGGCCATGTGCTTGCTAAGCAAGTGCTCCACCACTACCCCAGCCCCTTAGCATTCTGTCTTAAATTGATAACAATATCAATCACTTAGAAACTGTCTCCTTTATAGCTGTATCCTATGTTATTGATGTCACAAATTTCATCTTTCTATATTATATACAAATTGCATAAAGTTAAAGTTATTTTTTATGTTTTTATCATTTAAGTTCTGTGCACCAAAATTACAGTGGTACAGGTTACTATATTTGTCAACATTATTTACCTGTACTGGATAACTTTATATATTTACATGGTTTTGTGTTGCTATATTCCTTTGATTTCCCCTTAAAGGATTCCCTTTAGCATTTCTTGTCAAGTAGAATGACTAGTCATGATCTCCCTCAGCTTTTGTCTATCTCAGAAAATCTCAATTTTTCCTTTGTTTTTAAAGGACAATTGCTGGATACAGTATTCTTGGCCATCAGGGGTTTGTTTGTTTGTTTTCTTTTGTTTTTCAAATAGCTCTTTGACAATATCATCTCACTCCCTTCTGGTCTGCAAACTTTCTGCTGAGAAAGACATTGATAATCTCACGGAAACCCCCTTGTATGTGACAAATTGCTTTTCTCTTGGCATTTTCAAGAGTCTCTATGACATTAGACGGTTTGATTTTAATATGTCTTGACTCAGTTCTCTTTGGATTTATTCTCATTGAAGTCCTCTGAGTGTCTTGAATCTGAACGTCAGTTCCTTCAGAGTTGGAAATTTTTGACCATTTTTTATTCAATTAAGCTATGTACCCCTTTCTTCTCCTCCTAAGATTCTCATAATATATATATTAATCAGTTGGATAGCTCAGAAGTTTTTTGATGTTACTTCACTTTATTTTTTTTTTTCTGTTGCTCCTCTGACTCAGTGATTTCAAGTGACCTATCTTCAGGTTTCCTGATTATTTCCTCTGCCTGTTTCTGCTATTGAGCTCTTCTAATGAATTGTTCAGTATTTTTACTTTTTAGTTCCAGAATTTCCATTTGGTTTTTTTGTATAGTTTCCCTTTGCTGATATTCTCATTTTGTTGGTATATCATTTCCCTGATTTTGCTTAGTTGTCTGTGTTCTTTTTTAATCATTGAGCATTTTTATGACAATTATTTTAGAAACTGATAGATTTCCATTTCTTTAAGACCAGTTTCTGTATTTTAATTTTATTTCATTGATTAGGCTGAGTTTCCTTGTTTCTTCACATGGCTTATACTATTTTGCAAGTATTTGGGAATTTTATTTTTTATATTGTTCATTTTTTTAATTGGTGTGTTATAATTATACATCATAATGAGGTTCAGACTAATAGGAATATATATGCATAATTAGGTGTGGTGGTTCATGCCTATAATCCCAGTACTTGGGAAGATGAGACAGGAGGATCTCGGGTTTGCAGCCAGTCTCAGAAATGTAGCAAAGCCCACAACAACGTAGTGAGACCCTGCTCCCAAATAAAAAAAAAAAACAAAATAAGGCTGGGGGTATAGCTCAGAGGTAGAATTATTTGGGTTCAATGCACAGTACCACAAAAAGAAAAAAAGAGAGAGAGAGAAAAAAAGAAAAAAAAGAAAAGATGAGATAGCTACATGCACACAACACCTCTGTTTCCCTCCGGATCCCACCCTGCCCCCTCCCCCTCCCCATACGTGACATTAAATTTGGTATTGATAACTTCATATATGAACATAGCATTATTTGAACTGTTTCATTCCTCAAGTCTCCACTTTCACTCCCCACATTCTCCCCAGACCCCCTTCCGCTACTCTACTAATATTTGGGCATTTTATTTATTTGTTTATTTATTTATTTATTTATTTATTTATTTATTTATTTTTGTGGTACCAGAGATTGAACTCAGGGCATTCTACCTCCGAGCTACACCCCCAGCCCTATTTTTTATCCTTTATTTTGAAACAGGGTCTCACTAAGTTGCAGAGGGCCTCATTAAGTTGCTGAGGCTGGCTGTGAACCAGGATCCTCTGGTCTCAGCCTCCCAAGTACTGGGATTACAAGAGTGCACAACCACACCCATTTGGGCATTTTCAAAAACAATCACTTCTAGTCTTTGCACACTCTCTTCTTTCAGATGACCTTCGCCAACCAATCGGGATGGGGTGCTAGGACCTCTCAAATCTTTTCTCTTGCTGCCTTGGTGTTGGTCTGTGCAACTGCAGCTTTAACATGCGCTTCAGCTCTGTTTTCAGCAGTTTCTACACTCAGGTGCTAATCCTGCCTGTGCTGGCTGGCAGTGTGTTCCTTGGGAAGCCCCCTAGACAAATAAGAATGCTAGGCCTGTGGTCTGCTCCTTTGTTTCCATTCTGAGGGAGGAGACTGGATGTGGGGGTGGGAGTGCTTCTCCCTGGTTTCTCTGATCTACCTAGGGTGAGGAATACAAACAAGCGTGCCCAACTCTACAAGTCCTCCTACCCTTTTGCTGGGATCTTCTCTTGGTTTTATGATGGTCTGGGTACCTTAGCTTCTCTGTTGGTCTCTAGAGTGCTCACAGTGGTCTTCTGGTCCATATATTATTGTTAACTTTGTGTATCTGTGGGGAAAGTAGGGCCTGTAGTTTCTTAGCCTGTCATATTACTTATCTGTGGGTTTTTTTTTTGTGTGTGTGTGTGGTACCCGGATTGAACCCAGGGGCATTCTACCTCCAAGCTACACCCCCGGCCCTATTTTTTATCCTTTATTTTGAAACCGGGTCTCACGAAGTTGTGGAGGGCCTCACTGAGTAGCTGAGGCTGGCCGCGAACCATGATCCTCCGGTCTCCGCCTCCCAAAGTACTGGGATTACAAACTGCGCCACCACACCCGGCCTTGTCTGTGTTTTTAATAAGTATTCTAATTGTGCTTTTTTTTCTGTGTCTTTTAGGTAGCTTCTTCTAGTTTGTTTTGAACTCTAATTTGCATCAGAGCTTTTAAGCTTTCTGACTTTCTCCATATGTCTTTAGAACCTTTTCTGTGTGTTGATGTTTAAGACTTTGGGGCTATAAAGCTGATTAGAAATGGGGTGGGAAATGCATGTCAACAGTTGAGCTTTCAGCAGCGTGACTGGCTGGGGCCCTGGCAATTTTACAGAAAGATCCCCATGTGTCAATATGAACTGCTTTTTTGTCTGGGGCTCTTCGGGTATTTCCTAATAATCTCCTGCCCTGACAGATGATTGTGAGGGAACAGAATTCAGAGGTGATAAGATCCTGACTGCAGGCGCTCTAGTAGCAGAATGGGAAGGGAAAGGAGGGTCTGATCATTCCTGTTTCAGCTTCATCCCATTCTTGTGCTGTTTAAAGTTCCTGAGTTAAGATCTCTCCGGATTGTTTTCTGCTAAAAGAAACCTTAAGTTTCCTAAAAAGGATATAAAAAAAGATAAAAGGGACAGGAAGAGACGGAACCTGTTAGGCCTTCCCATTCCACATAGGAATTTTCAGTCAATCCCCACCCTTCCAGTCCCTGTTTTTGTGGCTTAGTATGTTTTATTTTGCTATAACTGAGCACCACAGACTGGGTAATTTATTAAGAAAATAAATTTATTTCGTACAGTCTTGGAGGACGTCCCAAGGCAGTGCCAGGCATCATACCGTGTGAAGCTGGATAGCTCAGGTCTTTCTTCCTCTTCTTTTAAGCCAGTAGCTGCATCACCAAGGAAGTCCCACCTTCATGACCTTCTCTAATCCTGATTACCTCCTAAAGGTTCTGCCACCAAACACCATTAACATATGACCTTAGGGATTAAGTTTCCAACACTGGAATTCTTTTTTTTTTTTTTGACAAGTAAATGTCTGGTTTTATTTCTTTCTGAATAGGATTTTCAATCTAGCATTATACCCGTATTAGAAAACCAGGAGCAAAGCATTCTCAGATAACTGAATAAGTCAACAGCTGTTCCCCAAACCTACTTTTTTTTTTTTTTTTGCGGTACTGGGGATTGAACCCAGGGGTATTCTGCCTCTGAGCTACACCCCCAGCCCTATTTGTTTTATTCTTTATTTTGAAACAGGGTCTCACTAGGTTGCAAAGGGCCTCACTAAGTAACTGAGGCTGGCCACGAACCTGAGATCCTCCTGTCTCAGCCTCCCAAGTACTGGGATTACAAGCGTGTGCCACCACGCCCTGCTCCAAACCTACTTTTCTCATTTTACAACTGGTCAGTATTGAAGCCCGGAATGATGGAATTCTGAAGGATACATTCAGACCATAGCAGTAACCCACCCTCTTTGGTACCCTTTGTTTCAAATATTGAATGCCTCAATTTTGTACTGGGCCCGAATGGCTTATTCTCATTCTGAGTTGGTTACCACTTCTTCATCCAATTTTTCTCTTCTAAAAATATGTTGAATTTTTTCACCTACTAATTTTCCTTTCCCTTTGCTGTCTTTCTAGTAGTGTATAGGGAAGAAAAAGAAATCAGCATGCATGATAACCCAAATTTTATTTAAACTTTTTAAATTTTCCACCGACATAAACATCTCTGTCTTTTAATCTTCTTTGACTTTGAAAATAATAATTCATTTATATTATCATTTGTTTATTTACAAAAAATGTTTTTAAGTGTCTGCAATGTGCCAAGCACACTTCTTAGCCCCTGGGAATATAGCCCTACACAAGCTATGCAAGGTCATTGCGCTGAGGGAATTCTTATTTTAGTGAGCAGAGGAGACAGATGATTAACAAAGAGAAAACACAATAAAATATCAGATAGTAATAATGGGTATTGGAAGAATTAGACCAGGCAAATATGATACGGCATGAGCAGATAGTTACTTTGAACAGAGTGGTCACAAGTCTCTAGAAGGAAGTCAGTCAGGGACTATCAGAGGGAGGAAACAGAGACTGGGGCAGATAACAACAGAGACTGGGGCAGATATCTGGCAACAGAGAGAAAGCCAGTGTGGTAGGAGTACCTCAGGCAAGGCACAGGCTCTCTGAGGTAGACCCGGAAAGCAGGCAGCAAAGCTATTCTCTAAGGCCAGGTAAGGAGTTTGAATTTTATTTCAAATCAAATGGACAATTCCGTGTAGAAGTATGACATGACCCAACATATATTTTGCAAAGATCATTTCTGCTGCTGTGTTCACTGAAAATAAGCAAATGAAGATGCTAAGAGTCAAATTGACCAAGAACTCTTCGGACTAGGGTGATACGAGGACAGGACAGATTGGTGAGAGGTTTGGAATCAGAGTCAACAGGACCTGGATATTCCTGTTGGCTCCCAGAAAGAGAACACTCAGAGGCAACTCCTTGCTTTCTGTCTCGATCATCTGAATGGATGATGGGCCACTGACTTTATTTATTTATTTATTTATTTATTTATTTATTTATTTATTTATTTGTGGTACTGGAGATTCAACCCAGGGGTATTGTGCTTCTGAGCTACACCCCCAGCTCTATTTTATTTTTTATTTTGAAACAGGGTCTCATTAAGTTGCTGAGGGCCTCACTAAATTACTGAGGCTGATCTCAAACCTGTGATCCTCCTACCTCAGCCTCCCAAGTACTAGGATTACAAGTGTGCACCACCACACCTGGCCTGGCCACTGACTTTAGATACGTAAGACTAGGGAGGAAACGGATTGGGGGAGGAGTGTTGGGTGAAGATTGACGACATATTAGGTTTGTGAAGCCCATTAAAGTTGCAAGTATTGATTGGACATTGGTTCCAGAGATGAGGAGGTCAGCACTGACAATACAGATCTGATAGTTATTGGCATTTAGATGACACGAATCACCTAGAATGACAGAAGAGGAGCCCAGGGATTCATCCCAAACCCTGAAGAAAGTCTTGTGTCTCCAGATTCTTAGATTTGCTTATTGAATATATTCAACTGAATGTCTTCCTGTTTCCTAAAATTTTATTACAGTATTCTGATTTACCAAAGCAAGAAACCTCTATCAATTGCCACACATTCACCAGTTTCCTGAACTCCTCAATACCTTCTCAGTTTCCTGAACTCATACCTGGAAGTTATTTTCATTCATAACTTGTAGACTTCCTTTATGACATGAAGATTTTCTGAGTCTTTTTTGTTGCTACCAACTCGACATTTTACTCATCCCAATTTCTACTAAAATTTGGGCTCTTTTTCTTAATTGCATTTTTTAATTGGGTGAATTGGATTTTACATCATATTGGGGTACTGGGCTCTTTTTCTAACTACTCTTCATAGTAAATTCAGCCTCCCATCTTTCAAGTCCATACTACAAACAGCTACTAGAAAAAATAAGTCCTCAAACATCTTTCTACTATAATTTTTGCAAGTTTGGAAACAAATCCTAAACAATCAAACTTTCTGCTTTACTTTCAAGATTTTCCCCCACTAGTTCACAAATCCCTTATATTGCTTCTTTACTCCAGCTACAATAATCTGCTTTCTGTGTTTCACCAGACCATACCCATGGTTACTTCTTTTCCTTTTCTGTTTCTTCTTTTGCACAAATTGTCTTTCCACCTCTTCCATGTCTGAACTTGTGAACATTTAGTCTGTTAATATTTTGCTAAGCTCCCACTTTCTCTGGGAATTCCCATATCCTTACTAGCTGAATATTTATAACATTACTTGATTTTTCTAATATTTTGTATTCATATCTTCAGTTGAATTGAAAATTTCTTTATTCACTTTTGTGCCATTTCTTTTTTTTTATTTGTTTATTGGTGCATTGTAATCATACATCTTGATGATTTTCAAGATGGTTGATGTATACATGCACATATGGGTCAATTAGCCCTCCCCTAATTCCCACCCCCATGCCCTTCCCCTTCCCTCCTCTACCATTTCTCTTTAGTCCTTATGGTGGCTCACACATTCACACAAAGAGTGCCTAGTAAATACTCTTCCCAAACCACGTATTCAGTGATAGATAACAGAGTACATTCAGTAACATGACAAATAAATTTTAGCATATCTGAATAACAGGATTCTCAAGTCCTATATTCTTGTTTATGATATTTTATGCATTTTTATTATTACCCTGCACATTTTAAAAACTTTTATATTTGTATTTGTTATTGATTCCCATGTATAGAAAGATCTTTTAATGTGGAGAGTGTCTTTGTCTCATTTTTCTTTTGTATGAACCTCCATTGTGTCATACCATTATTTGATGCATAGCTTATTAACAATTCATTTTTTCCAGCCCAGTGGCTCTTTATGTTACATTTAGATTTAAAGTTTGGTATGAGATTTAAGATAGCTACCTCTAAGCTGTAGGAAAGAAATTGAAAATTCTATAATGGACTGTAAAGTCGGCATAAACTTTAGTTTCCTAGAAATTGTATTCTATATTAAAAGATCCTGAATGGGACCAGGCCTAGTGGTGTACAACTGTAATCCCAGTACTTGGGAGACTGAAATAGGAGGATTGAGGGTTTGAGGCCAGCTTAGCAACTTAGCAAACCCTGTTTCAAATTGAAAAATAAATGACTGGGGTTGTAGCTCAGCAGTAGCATGCCTCTGGGCTCAATCTCCAGTATAAAAAAAAAAAAAACACTGATTGGCATTTTAGATGGCATGGTTTATGAGGCTACAGTTACCAATCCTGTGTATGCTGAGTACAGGGAAGTCTGCCCATTAGTGATTGAGGCAGCTGCCCACGAAGCCTCTGTTTACAGCTCCCTGCAACCCAAATTACACTTACTGAGTCAGCCACAGAGATAACAGTCTGAAGGTCTGTGAGACTTTTAAAATGCATGCATTAGCACAGACCTATCTTGCATTATTACGTGTTAGAACTCTAAGGTATCATAGCTATTCTGCTTTCCGTGTCCTCATTTGGACCTGAGGGAAGTGAGGCCCAAGCTCATGAGGCTGTAGCTCTGCAGAAGCCAGGCCTATCCGCTTCTCCTCCAGTACTGCTTTCTCTGTACCCTGCCAAGATGGTGTATGTGAAATATAATATCACTGTTTATTCCATAAAATCTTGGTAGACACAGATGAAAAATGCACAGCAAGCTTTTCTTTAGGCTTCTGGAAAGCAGTGTAAGGAATTATGAGTAGATTTAAGACCAGAACTTGAGTTGCTTTTTTTTACTTTAAATATGAATACAAGGATGAGGAGTCTGGGTTGCAAGCATGTCATAATTGAAAATATTCAAAATTATTGTAGCCAAGAACAAAACAAACACAAGCATTCTTCTGTCATTATCGAAGGATACATTTTAGTAGAACTACTTGTTATCATCAATCTCTTAACTTAGCAAAATTAAAATGTCTTATTTTTCATCTTTTCTCAGCTACATGTGGTCATTTGAAAAAGCGCATCTCAGCATGGTGCAGATTATCACAGGACAACTCGTTGAGTCCTTCGATGAAGAATTCAGAACCCTCTACGCCAGGTCCTGCGTCCCCAGTTCGTTTGCGCAGGAGGAGTCAGTCAGGGTGAAGCATGGCAAAGCACTCTGGGAGAATGGCTCGTACCAGCGCTCACTCTCTTCCTTAGCTTCGATTTCCAGCCAAAGAAACCTTTTTGGTAGACAAGAGAAGATTCATAAACTAGATTCTAGTTACTTCAAAAACAGAGCGATGTATACGCTAAATGAACATGACAAGTACAGCATGAGAAATCAGGGATACAAACCTCATTTTGTTCCAAACTTCAATGGTCCAAATGCAATCCGTCATTTTCAACCCAGTCAGATAAATGAAAATTGGAAAAGGCATAGTTATGCCGGGGAACAGCCAGAAACAGCACCCTACCTGCTGCTTAACAGGGCTCTGAATCGAACCAATAATCCACCTGGCGGTTGGAAAAGGCCTTCAGATAGCCTCAGCGTGGCCTCCTCGTCCCGGGGAGGCTACACAGGCCCCCGTAACACACCTGCCCAGAGTTTTGCTGATCGGCTCGCCCAGAGGAAAACAACGAATCTTGCCGAAAGGAATTCCAACGTGCGGAGGTCTTTTAACGGGACAGATAATCATATTCGCTTTTTGCAACAACGGATGCCAACCCTGGAGCACACCACAAAGTCATTCCTGCGCAACTGGAGAATTGAATCCTACTTAAATGATAATTCAGAAGCCACGCCTGATTCCAATGGCTCTGCTTTAGGGGATCGATTAGAGGGCTATGACACTCCAGAGAATTTGAAAGCCAATGCCCTTTACACTCATTCCCGGCTTCGTTCCTCTTTTGTGTTTAAACCAACTTTACCTGAGCAACAAGAAGTTAACAGTTGTACAACTGGCTCCTCAAATTCAACTATCATTGGTTCCCAGGGAAGTGAAACCCCTAAAGAGGTCCCAGATACCCCCACATCAGTACAACAAATGACAGAAAAACCCTTGCCCGAATCCATCCCCAAGCTCCCCACACAGTCAGAGGCACCAAAAATGCACACCTTGCAGGGTCCCCCAAACCAATCACCAGCCTTAAACCAAACTACAAATGGCCACGCAGAGTCAAACAGCTACATATATTCAACCTTGTGTGTCAACAAACCCACAGAAAATCTAAAGAATCAACAAAATGAGAATATGCTTAAAAGGAGAAGTTTCCCATTCTTTGACCACTCCAAAGCCACCTTAGATCATGGAAATGGCAAGCATTATGTATATAGCACACTTACCAGGAACCGAGTTAAACAGCCAGAAAGACCCAAAGAGGACTTGCTGAAAGGTTCTAAAAGTATGCACAATGTGACCCAGAGCATGGAGGAGGACGAGGAGGAGGAGGAAGGAGATGTTGTCAAGAGAGACCACCCATGTGGCACAGCAACCAAATCAATTTCCATTGCTGCTTTACTTGATGTAAATAAAGAAGAACCCAACAAAGAACTCACTTCAAAGAAGGAAGTGAAGGGTTCCCCGAGCTTTTTGAAAAAGGGATCTCAGAAGTTAAGGTCGTTGCTTAGCCTTACCCCGGAAAAGAAAGAAAATCTATCCAAAAATAAAGCGCCTGCATTTTATAGAATGTGTAGTAGCTCGGACACATTAGTTTCTGAGGGTGAGGAGAACCAAACGCCAAAGAAATCCGAGCCAAAAGTTGATTCATCTCCTAGAAGAAAGCGTTCTTCCTCATCCAACTCTCAAGGCAGCCTCCATAAAAGTAAGGAAGATGTAACAGCTAGCTCATCTCAGGGGATAAATTCGCCTTCCAATGAAAGTAATAAAGTTATACCTTCTCCAGGCCCAGTGGAAAGAAAGTTCTTGGAGAGAGCAGGAGATGCCTCTGCCCCAAGATTTAACACTGAACAGATCCAATACCGAGATCCAAAGGAGATGAATGCACTTGTCGCTCCAGAAAGAAGAGTGACCCCTTCCCCCAGGCCAAAGGCCAATGAGATACTCAGATCTCATTCAACCGACAGGCGTGTTTACAGTCGTTTTGAGCCGTTTTGTAGGATAGAGAGCTCTCTTCAGCCAACAGGAAGTATTCAGAACGCCAGTGTAAACCGCCCAGAAATAAAACCCACAGCAATGGGCAACAATTATGGCAGGTCAAGCCCAATGCTTAATTACAACGCTGGTGCTTATCACTCGTATCAACCAAATGAAAACAAGTTTCGAGGATTTATGCAAAAGTTTGGAAACTTCATACACAAAAACAAATGAAACACTGTAGTTTCAAATAGCTGTTAAAACAGAAAATGAATGTGGCTATCACCATTTGTCCTAAGAACACTGTGGACAGTTTTCGTAACATGCCAGTCGATATCTGTGCGGGCAGAATTGCGGGTGTAATGTATATGTTCACCAGTGAGGTTGTGTACAGCAGACGTATTGTTCTGTATAAAGTTAGTTGTTCTTAATTACCCTATAGATGAGTTACCTTATACATGGATTTTTCTCTGTAAAAACATGGTTTTTAAATGGAAATGGTAAAGAAAAAATGGATGTAAGTAAATTGTTTTCTTTGACTGAGAATCTTAAGTGTTTAATTAGAAACTTTATGAAGAGATGGTGTATGGATTTTTACCATTCATTCCAAAGTCTTTCCTTTTAAACAATTGATCATATTACTACTAGTGATGCTTTATAATATGTCTATGATGTTTTCCTATCTTCAAAAATATAATAAAATGGAACAAAGCCTTTTTTTGTTTTTAATTAACTTTAAAGTCTATGGGATAACTTGTTATATTTCACTAATGTTTTATTAGTTTTGCTGTGGAGCCTTGTACAACTCTTTGGGCAAGAGGAGAATCATTT
Source organism: Glis glis (assembly GCA_004027185.1). Classification (NCBI taxonomy): domain Eukaryota; kingdom Metazoa; phylum Chordata; class Mammalia; order Rodentia; family Gliridae; genus Glis; species Glis glis. The sequence goes on from PVJS01000398.1 coordinate 94,927, forward strand.
AAACTATATAGCACATCATTTTTTCTTTTTGCCTGAAGTGTTTGCAAAGTATCAGCCTCCTGTGTACAATTACATTCATAGGACTTTATTTTCTCATCTCTCTCTCTCTCTTTCTCTCTCTCTCTCTCTCTCTGCAGCACTGGGGATTGAACCCAGGGGAATTCTACCTCTAAGCTACACCCCCAGCCCTATTTTATTTTTATTTTGAGACAGGGTCTTGCTAGGTTGGTGAGCATATTGCTACTTGCTGAGGTTGGCCTCGAACCTGCGATCCTCCTGTCTCAGCCTTACAAGTGTGCGCCACCACGTCCAGCTTATTTTCTCAACTTTTAAAAACCATCCAGGACATGCTTCTTAGCAGTCTGGACTCAGGAAGCCTTCATTCCACTCTCCCATCAGCTGCCCGTCTTTTATAGTCACTCTTCAAATTTATGGCAAGCCAGCAGGAATTCGGAAACCTGAACTAGTTCTCCTCCTTTATCTAATATATGAAAAATATTAGAAATGTAAACGTCTACCTAAATTTTTATGTTAGAATAATATAACAGTGCTGAGGTGTTTTGCTTGCAAATTTCTTTGCTTTTTAAAAATTTGAGCCAAATATTGTGTGACAGCACAGTGCTTCCGTCAGGGCACCATGCTGGAAATATGAATGAGGCCTACATTTCTGTTGCTGTATGGCCTGGCTGGTTTTAAATCCCTCTCTATATCTTAATCTGATGATGATATCCAGGTCATAAGATCCCCTTTGCCTTTCTTAGAATAATTAAATAAAAACTTCAGATCCATTCAAAGACATTAACTTTTCTTTGCATTATGCACAGTATATAGAATTTAAGAAGCATTGGCTCTTGTCAGAAGTGTAAAGTGCTTTTATAACACTCAAAGAATATTGTTTAATGTCTTCTATGTTGCTCTGTGGGGCAGTATATTTTTATTTTAAAATTTCAAGATACCAGTCAAGCATTAATATCTATATGATCAAAATAATTTCCCTTAGTATTTAAACACCATAAAAAGAAATATGACAGCAGAAAGTTGAACAGTAGGGAAAAGGAAACGCAAACTTATTGAGCACTTAACTATAGCCAGGTCATAAGCTAGAAATTCAAGTTGCCACAACAATGCTTTATGGGCAACATTATCCCAGTTATTTATAGCCGATTGAGATAATAATTGTGACATTGAGACCCAAAGAGATAATGTTCCAAGTCACATAACTAATAAGTAATGGCTTTAAATTGCCTGTAACATTCTATGACATTACATTACCGCCCAGTTAGTTCTCTGCCTGCCTTGCCCAATCTGGGAGGATTGATTAAGTTTATTTCCTGACTCAACAGCAATCAACCGGGAAAGAAGTTGAATTTTGCCAGACAACAAGGATACCCAGGGATTACATTAACATAGTAGGTGAGGTTAGGGGATTAAAATGACATTGTGTCCTGGATATAATCTAGCAGGGCCATTTTTAATTGCTGGGCAGCCACTTTGACCTCCTTCTGGTTGACCTGTGACAATGAGAGTTAGGAAAAGGGCCAGAAGTGAGTTGAAACTGCCTTGCTCTGGGCTCGAGAAGAGAACACTCAGTCAGGAAGTGTGGTCAGAACGGGGAACGGAGGTCAGTGTGAAACACATTATCTCATTAAATATTTATGATAATCCTAGGTAGTAGGTCTCTCCTTTTGCAGAAGACAAAGCTGCGTCCTCGAGAAGTTACCTTACTTTGCAAGAGTCGCATAGCACTGAATGGGCAGAGCTGGGCTTTGAGCACAAAGCCTTGGTTTTTTTTTTGTTTGTTTCATGTGTGTGGTACTGGGGATTGAACCCAGGGGCATTCTACCTCTGAGCTACACCCCCAGTCCTATTTTATTTATTTACTTTTTAGTTTGAAACAGGGTCTCTCTAAGTTGCTGAGGGTCTTGCTGAGTTTCTGAGGCTGGCTGAGAACCTGTGATCCTTTTGTCTCAGCTTCCCAAATCCTAGGATTATAGGTGTGCGCCACTGCCCGGCAGCAGCTTGTTTATTTTGTTTGTTTTTGTTTTTATTGTGTGTGTGTGTGTGTGTGTGTGTGTGTGGTACTGGGGATTGAACCCAGAGGCATTCTACCTCTGAGCTACATCTCCAGTCCTATTTTATTTTTTATTTTGAAACAGGGTCTCATTAGGTTGCCAACAGTCTCACTAAGTTGCTGAGGCTGGTTTTGAACCTGTGGTCCTCCTGTCTCAGCCTCCCAAGTACTGGGATTACAGGTGTGCACCACCACGCACAGCTTTGTATTTTTAATACTATACCACACCATCCCTTGCTGGCTTCTCCTCCACTGTGCTTGAAGAATCTGCTTTGAAATTAATTGTCTGTCTCTCTCTCTCTCTACAGATTGTAGAAATACACCAGTAACTATACAAAAATAACACTTTGTGAACACAAATTCAGAATATATATTCAGTTTCATGTTATTCACAAAAATAGGTTTTATTTATTTTTTTTTTTTGTGGTACCGGGGATTGAGCCCAGGGGCGTTCTACCTCCGTGCTACACCCCCGGCCCTATTTTTTATACTTTATTTTGAAACCGGGTCTCACGAAGTTGCGGAGGGCCTCACTAGGTAGAGAGAGAGAGAGAGAGAGAGAGCTGAGGCTGGCCACGAACCCAGATCCTCCAGTCTCCGCCTCCCAAAGTACTGGGATTACAAGCGTGCGCCACCACGCCCGGCAAAAAATAGGTTTTAAAACTTCCATTACAACAAAGAAAAATCCTAGGTACTGCAACATGAGAATATGTTGTTTTGGAAAAATGGGTATAATCAATTTGAAAATTTTCACCCTCCCGAATAAATTAACAGCATAAAAATAAAACATTGAGAGAGAACTGTCATTTATCACAGGAAAGGTAACCAATTATATTCATAGAAAATTTGATTAAAAATAACCGTGGGAGTACATATTTCATTGTAATCAGTCCAGGGATTCAATTGCAGTAAGAAATATTAATTATTAGTGGGTTAATTTTTAGAGCTATCTAGAGACTTTATGGTCTCCATGAGTCATTAGTGGATTATTCAAAAGCATTAGATTTGGAGCTCAGTGGTTGGCAGAGATTATTCATTTTGCTTTTAGCAGAATTCACTTCAGAATTTTGGACCATAGTCCTTTACCCATGGTCCAAAGTCCAGAATTCAGAGTTCCCCAGGCTAGACCGCCCTCAGTATTACCCAGTCTTTATTGGTAATGGATTGGGAATCTATTGGAGCTAAGAGGATAAGCAGTCAATTGGCGAGAGGCAGCTCTGAAGCAGAAAGCCCTGAAGTTTAGTGCGGTGTCCCTTTAAAACTGAAATTATATAAAAACCAAAACTTTAATTATGTTTTATTACAATCAACAGTCCGTTGTGATTTTGTACAGCAACTCACATAATTTCTAGCAACACAGCCTATACGCACATCTTTTTAAACAGTTACTGAACTTTTAGTGGATTTGGGGACTATATGATCCTTTTATTCCATCCACCTTTGACAGGTAATTTAGGCTTTTGCACAACAGATTTATTCTCCTTTGCCTTTTTTCTTTGATTGCTTTTCTTCTACATTTCCCCCCAGAAATGCCTATATGTAAGAATCTGTACATAGTAATCTTCCAAAGTTTCTGTTCTGATAAATTCCCCAGGGTTAAGACGGAGTAAACACCAAATACTTCAACACAATTCATCCGTGTTTCAGTTTTCAACAGATACTGCCCACGACTGTGGAGGTAATAATTTCAACCAATTTATTTCCTCTCCATTTCTCCCCATATCCCTCTTGGTAGAAAGATAATATCATTTAGATGTTCGTGGATATTAAAGTTTGGTAATGCAATTCTTGCTCTGTACATGGTATATTAGTTTGTAAGCAGAAACTCATGAAAATGAGTATGATTCAAAGTAATTCTTGGCAGATGGCTTCAGAAGAGTGTGATGACCCTGTATCCTGAACACATTTATGTCCTTCTATTGTAATGATTAGGATTAGCCACAATGACATGGCGTGTTGAGGTATAGGTACATGGTGTCAGTCTACACGTGGGGAAGCAAGTGTCTTATTTAGCCAAGATGTCTAGTGTGATCTAGATAAACAATGAAAAAAGATTGACTTGTGAATGCATTTAACTTTAATATTATTCAAGATCTATCCTTATGTAACTATTATCCCACAGATATTTATGTTTGGTGAATTTCTGTTGCTTTTAATCTATCTGCCTCTGGCTAAGGGATATTAAGTAGAATCATTGTTCTCTGTTAACCTACGTTAACTACACTTGTAACTTATGTGTAATGTTGTTTAAAAAATTGCCATAATGTTCAGTTTGGTTCTACAATACTTAAGAAAGATGAAAGGATAAGCCAAAGAGTCAACTTGTTAACTTTTTGTATTTGTACAATGTTACAAAGAAATATTCTTCCAAATTAACTTTTGATTTTGGATCAATAAATAAATTTTAAATAATTTTGTACAAACATCAATATATTGTAAGTCTTTTTTAAATCTTCACACCCTGGATTTCTCTATTCAAGTCCATTAATACATTTAGTAATTATAATCAGTAGTTTAGATTATTACACATTTTAAAATACTTCTCCATGAACTTTAAAATCTTCTCCAAAACACTTTTATTTTGATTAACAACCATTTTTGGGTAATAACTTATCCATACTTTATATTCAGTGACAATACTCTTTTCAATGATATTATAAACAGTCATACACCACATAACAATGTTGTAGTCCACAACAGACTGTACATGGGACAGCGATCCCAAAAGATTATAATGGAGCTGAGAATTCCTATTGTCTGGCAGTTTTACTGTAGCTTTCCATGTTTAGATATGTTTAGGTACATAAGTACCGAACATTGTGTTACAAGTGTACATGGTACCCAACACAGTAACATATTTTACAGATATGTGGTCCAGGAGCAATGGGCTAAACCATCTAGACTAGGTGTGTAGTAGACTACATCATCTAGCCTTGTTTAAGTTCTCTCTATAATGTTCACACAATGATGAAATCACCTAACAATGCATTTCTCAGAATGTACTTCCATTGTTAAGTGATTAGCAAGATGTGGTGGTGGTGCATGCCTGTAATCCCTGTACTTGGAAAGCTGAGACAGGAGGATCACAGTTTCAAGGCCAACCACAGCACCTTAGTACTCCTAATACTCCTAGTGCCTAGCATAGGGCACACACAGGAGATGCCTAAGACATATTTGATGTGTAAATCAAGTTATTTCCTTGGTGGCAGTTAGGAATAGATACAGTTTATTAATATCTATGTGTTAAATATACCTTTAATGATTATCTAAATAGCTATTTTTTATTGAAAGGTCTAGATACATGTGGCAGGGTGCCTCATCTAAATTTCAGCCACTTTAACCTTAGAATCTGGGCATCTTTAAGGATCCAGCAGGGCTAGTCTTCCCAGGATATAATTTTATGAAGGGAAGAAAACTGATGAATGAACTCCAAAGGAAAAGGAAATAAAACTATACAAATCAAGTTCAAAGACAACTGGTACGGAGGGGAGAGAGTGGTGATGTTGTGTTAATCTTTTAGATCATCAGCTAACATAGGTTGTTACCATGAGAATGCAATGGAAGAATGGAACCTCTGAAATGTCCATGGTGGGCGAGCTCCGTGGTTTGGAATGACAGCAGCAAACACCTTCGCTGTGAACCTCAGACCACTCAACCTCCTGCTTGCAACGGCAGCCTCTGCAGTGGGAAAGGCTGTGGCCACGATTGCAGGCTTTTTGCTGACAACAATTAGGCACATCTGCAGCTGTGGTGCAGACAGAGCAGGAAAGAATAGACCCCATGAGGCAGCCAGGAGGTAGGTCTCCCTGGGGACTCCAGCGACATATTTGGTAGGAAATGAAAGGAATGAAGAAATTCCAGCAGAATATCAGTGATGGGAATTGATTCTTCCCTTATTTATACCAAGTCAGAACAGCCCAGGAATTACAAGTCATATCTGCAACATAAACAATCCCCAAAATATGACTGACAGGATGACCTCTTCTATGCCACTTTCATTAGAAAAGGTAAATGCAATTCAATAAATGTAAAATACATGATTTATTTTAGAAAACAGCATTTAGTGTACATCCTGAAATTAGCATATTTTGCCTCAAATTTCTTTTTTTTCTATGTCAATCATCAGGCAGATTCAATTAGACTCAGTAGCCTACATTTTGAAAAGAAAGATCTTTTGTTTTTGCTTGTATATTTTTTGGTTGGTTTAGTTGGTTGTTTTACAACCTACTGAAATTTAATTTTAGTCACTGGCCAAAGCTAAGCTGGATATTTATTAAATTAAAATAAGCATTCTGATTAATAAGCTTTTCCCATAAAAGCTCAAAACTAGATGTTTCCATAAATGGGAACTCTAAAATATTTGGTTTGATTTCTCAATTCTTCTCTCCCAGGCAGAATTTAAAAGACTGTCTCTTCTAAAGACAGAAGAAAATCCTATTATGCATTTCACTAATCTAAGTATGAAAATAAGTATTTAGTCTTACGAAGCATTTTTTTAAAATGTATTTCATATGAGACAAAATTAGCACTGGTTCTACCAAGAGCCTTCCTAGTCCTTGACCCAGGGAAAGGACTGAATACGTGCTCATCTCATTTGATTTCTAGAGGGAAAATCTAAGATATGTTTTATATTCTAATCACAATAAGGTGAAAGACTGTTTTAAAATAAAATTAGATAAAAATAGAAGAGCAAAAAGCAGGGGGAAGCTGAATGTTGCCTCTATCTTCTGACAAATCACTTTTTGACAGCAGACTTCTTTGTGCCTGGCTTCCTTCCTATTAAATAAAACTGATACTATTTTATTTCATAGGAGTATGCAAATACTAAAGACATCTACCTTGTAATTTGAGTCCCCTTGAAAGAAGGGCACAAGGTAATTATTAGCATAGTAGGATCATCATCGCCACTGGCATTACTTTGTTGTTTTTTACTTAGATAAATGTAGTAATAACTTTTAAATTCTTAGTAGTTCTCTCTAGTGAACTCCAAAAAGGTTGATTTCCAGATGCTAGGAAATTAAAACTTTCAGCATTTGATAGTAAAACACGTTTTTAAATGTCATCTAGCTTAAAATGTTTTCGCATGAGATCCAAGGCATTTAGAACCAGAGGTGAGCGATGGCTGGCAGAGAGCAACTCGGGGCCCAGCGTGGTGGCCGCAGGTGCGGTGCCCAGTGCCACCTCCACTGGGAGTCTTCTGCGGTAGCTGCCCTGTGACATGCACGGAGTAACAAGTACTGTATCGGCCACAGTGACAGACCCACTTCCACTCAGCAGAATTCTAAACACAGTGGCTTAAGGGATTGGAAGGTTTATTAGTGTTTAAGGAACTTGGAAAGTTATTTTTCAAGTACCTTTATCTCAAATCAGGGAATTTGAATGCTTGGGATTCAGACAGATCATCTACCACAGGAATAAAACCCCTCAGTTAGTGGCAAAATGCCTGTTTAAAATGTGGCAACCTGGCTTGCCGGGTGTGATGGTGCACACCTGTAATCCCAGTATTTGGGAGGAGGCTGAGACAGGAGGATCGCAGGTTCGAAGCCAGCTGCAGCAACTTAGGGAGACACTGTTTCCAAATAAAAAACTAAAATAGGGCTGGGGGTATAGCTTGGAGGAAGGATGTCCCTGGGTTTAGTCCCTAGCACTACACACACACACACACACACACACACACACACACACACACAAATATTAATAAAATAAAACAAAATAGCACTGGGGGTATAGCTCAGAGGTAGAATGCCCCTGGGTTCAATCCCCAGTACCATAAATAAATAAATAAATAAATATGGAAACCTGGCTTGATTATTATAATTACTAAATTATAGATTTTAGATTAGTTGCAAACATTTCTGTGTTAGACTTAATATTCACTCGTCCAAGTTTATGCAAGTTTTCTTTATCCCATAATATTACTCAATCTATAATCATCAAGAATCATTTATAGGTCAATTATTTTCAAGTGCTTACCCACTTACTTTCTTTTCTAAGCCTATTATCTTAGCCTACATCTCCATGTGTCAGAGTAATAAATTGGGCATGATATTAAATTACATGGCATAATTGTATGGTGTCACACACCTGTAATCCCAATACTTGGAAGGCTAAGAGAGGAGGATCTCAGGCTCAAGATCAGTCTCAGAAATTTAACAAGGCTCTCAGCAATTTAGCCAGACTCTGTTTCAAAGTGAAAAAATAAAATAGGGCCGGGGTGTAGCTCAGAAGTATAACCCCCCCGGGTTCAATCCCCAATATCACACAAAAAAATTACATGACATATAGCCAGCACTGTCCTCAATATTATGGGGTACAGGCCTCAAGTACCTTTAAATACATCTGTGGAAATAATGTAAACACATAGGAACAACACAGAAGGTGATAACACAATGCATATGTTCATACATTTATTTTTATTGTCTTTTGATTCTTAAGGGTAGTTATGTGGATGAATCTCTACTAAATCATTGGAATTCTGTTTGTTCTGTTTGTCACTGTTCAGGTGTTTATATGATCTGTGTATATCAAGAGCGTAGTGGTACTTGGTTTTCCATTATTTAGTACATGTATTTGATCAGTTAAACTAGGCTTGAGGCTCCAACTAAGTTGGAAGTGACAATAAAAAATGGTGGCTCAGTGGGACTGCATAGTATTCAACTTTATCATTAAGCAGAATATAAAAGGTGTTTATAGTTTGTAGATGGCACCATCCCAGCAGGCCTAGCTTGTGCCATAGAAAATCAAATGACCTTGGCAAATGGAAACATATTTGAAAATGCAGAACGACATTCAATAACAAATAGACTGTGCGACTAAAAGCTAAAGAGTGATTTGGAATGCCTGCAGAATCTATGGAACTAGAAGTTCCTCTGTGGTTGCAAATCTAAAGAACAATCAAAATGTAATACAAGAAACACTAGTAAAATAAAGAGAGTTGCAGGTGATTAGACACAAAACAGAACATAGGAAAAATGTACATTCTGGAAGGCTTTCTTTTTCTTGTATAGGGTCAAGTTTAAATAAAGGATGCAACTTAATCGCCTGGGACTACATCATTTTCTTCAAAGGAATCTTTCTGTTCAAATAGTCAGGACAGCAATTGTATAACGTCAAATCTATTCCTTCCTAGGCTGGTTTAGCTTTATCCATGGCCTGCTTTAAGTTTTGTGTGCTTAGAGGCTTAGAGTGATCTCAGAAAACACTTCTATGGCATGCTTTATGACAAGGGCGCTGTATGTCAAAATTAGAGCAACATCAGTAAGGTGTTTTCAAGTCCAGACCCCTGGGAGAAGGTTGATCTTTAATACAGATTACAAAAAATTCTTAGAATGGGTCTTTGATAGGGGAGAATAATACATGAAGAATTATTCCATTGTATAGAATATTGTTTGCCAAAGACTGAAACAAACTTATTGGTTCATCATTAGCAGGACTTTTAAAAATAAAGCACAATAGGAGTGAATAGGATAAAAAACCCACAGAGCATTACAAATAGCAAGAACGAGTATTTGATTGTTACTTTAATTGTTCATATGTGGTCATGAAGAAAATATATTTTTAAAACTTTTTTGTAGAGAATTTCAAACTTATACAAAAGCAGACATGTTTTAATGAGTGCCCATTATTAACTATCAATTTGTTGATAAGCCTGCCATGACCACATTTTTTTGGGGGGTACTAGGGATTGAACCTAGCGACATTCTATATTTGAGCTACATCCTAGCCCCAGCCACTTTTATTTTTTTATTTTTTGAAACAGAGTCTCACACAAGTTACTGAGGCTGGTCTCCAGCCTCCCAGGTACTGGAATTGCAGGCATGTGCTGCCGTGCCACACCCCTATTCTTAATTCTCCATCATTTCATAATTTTTGATGTGTGTGTGTGTGTGTGTGTGTGTGTGTGTGTGTTACTGGGGATTAAACCCAGGTGCATTCTACCTCCAGCCCTTTTTATTTTTTATTTTTGAAATAAGGTCTTGCTACAATGCTGAGAGTATCGCTAGGTTGCTGAGGCTGGTCTTAAACCTGCAACCCCCACCCCAGTCTCAGGTCTCAGCTCCACAAGTAGAGATTACAGGCATAAGCCACCACACCCTCCCATTTCAAATTATTTTGAAGCAAATATCAGAGGACACGTCTGTGTATTTTCATTATGTATTTTAAAAATTTATGAACTTTTTTCTGTAACTGTAACTATAAACTATTATCAATTACATCTTAGTCATCAAAGATCTAAAAATACATTTATTGGTGTGATCCATAGTGGCCATTGACATTTTGTTTATAAGTGATGTCCCTTATATTACACAGAGGAGACTGACTTGATATAAGATGTGGAAAATTTCTGACAAAATTTTCAAACTGGCTTTTGACAGAGATATAAAATAGCAATATGATATACTTTAAGCTTAAAGTCAAATTTTCTTTCACACCGTAAATTAATGAGAAGGAAAATGGTATCGTTCCAGATTTTTTGTCTGTACTCAAATGTGTATATACTGAATAATTTACTACTCACTGGTTTATCATCTTTATCCTAACATCACTAGGCTCCTTATTTATAATTACTTTGCATATTGCCTTGAATTCATTTATTTATTCATTAGCTGAAATTAAACATCTATTATTTGCTAGATACTTATGGTGTGCTCATAGGCCCTTTCAGGAGCATGGTTTAGTGAGCAGAGTCCCAAATAAACAATGAATATGCCATGTGAGTGGCCATGGTGAAGATGTTATATGGCACCATGGTGAAGATGCTATATACCATCATGGTGAAGATACTATATACTACTACCTTGAAGATGCTATATACTACTTACATTGAAGATGCTATATACCACCGTGGTGAAGATGCTATATACTACTACATTGAAGATGCTATATACCACCACAGTGAAGATTATATATTATACCACAGTGGAGATGGTATATACCACCATAGTAAGATGCTATATATCACCACAGTGAAGATTCTATATACTACTATATTGAAGATGCTATATGCCACCACGGTGAAGATGCTATATACCACCACAGTGAAGATGCTATATACTACTACATTGAAGATGCTATATGCCACCATAGGAAGATGCTATATACGACTACATTGAAGATGCTATATGCCATCATAGTGAAGATGCTATATGCTACCACAGTGAAGATGCAATATTCCACCATAAGAAGATGCTATACTCCACCACAGTGAAGATGCTATATTCCACCATAGGAAGATGCTAAGAAGATGCTATATTCTACCATAGGAAGATGCTATATTCCACCACAGTGAAGATGCTATGCACCACCATAGTATAGATGCTATATGCCTATAGGAAAAAGTAGAGGAGAAATTCTAGGCAGAAGGAAGATATATTCAAGAAAGAAATGTACAGAAAGCATTTTTCTAAAATAATAACGTTTGTGTGGTTTGCTCTTAGCCTTTATGGAGATGCAAAGGAAAATCAGTAAATGTTAGAAAAAAGGTTTTAAAGCCAAAATATAAGGGATCTTATACGTCAAGCCAAAGTTTAACTTTATCTTGGAAGCAGCGAGGAGTATGGAATGACCTTTAAATTTTGTTGTATGTAAAAATAAACCTCAGGAAGTGATACTAAAGATGGATTGGGAAGAAACAGATAGTTGGAGAGACTGACTAGAGAGCTATTGCAGTAACCAAAAAAAAAAAAATGTGTAATGGATGAACTAGTAGTACAATGGCATTGTGAGATAAATAGGAGAGGAAATGAAAAATATTTTTAGAATTAGAGTAAAAGTAGATAATTACATATGTTATTTTTATCTTTATTGTTTTTACTTTTTATTGACACATAATAATTGTGCATATTGATGGAGTACGATGTGATGTTTTGATTGACTAATACATTGTGTAATGATCAGGGTGAATATAGTTAACAATAATGGTCATGCATTGTATATTATTTGTGTTGAAGAACAGGGATGAGTTCTGGGGCTGTTAGTTTGGAAAACTGCATAGTCTCTTTAACAGAGATAAGATACACAAAAGGAGAGCAGATTTGGGTGTGTTTGTGTGGAAGCGGTGGGCGGAGGCTGAGGGGTCATTTGTAGTTGTATTGTAGGTAGCCATCAATTGTATGTATCTGGAGCTCAGGGTAGAAGAATAAGATAGATGTTGAAATCTGTATTGAAGTAGATAATTGACATGGATAATTACACTGAATAACAGTGTCCAGGGAAAGAGAAAGAGAAGAGAAAAAAATAAAAAGATGATAAAGGAGAGAAGAGTAAGTGGCAGGTTTTTAAGCCTTTTTTCCTCACTAGTGCCCACAAAATAAATGAGTCTTGTCTGTTGAAAATTTATTATATGTTTTAAATAGTCAAAGAGACCTCTTCTGAAATCTTTGCTTGGAAACACCTGATTAAAATCTAAGAGCCTGGCTAAGATTCTTAAATACTCTTTCTACATTTATCATAAAGTTATGAATGTGCATAAATGTATAACAAAATTTCTCAAGATGACAACCACTGATGGCACTTGCCAGTAATCTCAGTACTTGGGAGGCTGAGACAGGAGGATTGTAGGTTGGAGGCCAGCCTTAGCAACACAGCAAGACCCTCAGCAACATAGTTATTATTTTTGTCTTATTTCAAAAAAATTAATAAAATAGGGTTTGGGATGTAGCTTGGAGGTAGAATGCCCCTGGGTTCAATCCTCACTACCAGAGGAAAAAAATGACAACCACCATACAACTACTTAGGCTAAAGGCAACAACGAAGGGAAGTTTTGATAGCTTTCTTCGTGTGTCACGGATTGAATTGCTCTTTATTTGGGTGGCCTTTCATGATGGAAACTCAAACTCAGAGGTGCAACATTTTAAAAGAAGATCTCTTCTAGCCTGATTTTATTTGCTGAGTAAGGTTATATATTTCACAATAGGATCAGGCTTGGGAGGAGCAAAGCATAATTATAAAGAAAGATCTAAGATCTAGAGCTAGAGCTAGAATTGCTTATAAAGGGTTTGGGGAGAGTGTAGTTTTTTGTTTTGTTTTGTTTTTTTCCCATATGAGATGATGAGAGGAAAGCAGAACTTAGAATACTGGAAATATTACAGGACACAGACCACAAGAGATGGTCCAAAACAGAATCAACATTTGGAAATACCAACACAGACTAAGATGAGTCCTCAAAGATTGGCAAGAGGAACATATAAGCTTTTGGTTCATCTCAGAGCAGTTGGCACATAGTTTGGCTAGCCACAGGAACCATTCCATACACTACTCCTCCTGCCTGCTGGGATTCTCTGATAAGGAAGCACCTGGTACACTGGCAGCCATTCCCCACCACCTTCAAGACATGACTGAAAGGCAGTGCTAAGTTTGGACCTGGGAAGCTGTTGGGCGCTTATTCCTACATTCCTGTCTCTCTAAGCCCTGCCCTCCTCTCCCGCCCACTGTATTTAATATATATACAAAACCCAGTATTCTTGCACATTGTGCAGAGTGGTCTAGGCAATGACTTAGTCTCTGGCTAATTTGCTTAATAATCAATCCACCCAGGTAGAATAGTAAAAGGTGATCAAATGTACATGTTGAGTGGACAGTTAATCCTCCATGGTAAGAGATGGGAATATGAAAAAGAGGCATACATTTTTATTCTTTTCCAGAAATAGGAACTTGGCTTGATAAATAGACAATGTATAACAAGCCAATAAAATCAGTCAGATTACCAACGAATGTCATAGCATTGAGCCCCAAACTGTTGATCTAGAGTTACCTTGAATGTCACTTAATAGACCAAGATCATTTTCAGACACCAAAATGAGACCAAACTTGAATTTGTGACAGCTAAAGTGGAACAAGTATGGCACTCTACAAATTGTTCTAATTTAGTCAAAAGAGTAAAATAAATAGACAGGACCCCCAAAAATCTGGAAAATGCATTTGTGGAAATCTTCCTACTAAATTAATGATTTCATTTGTCTTCTTCTGGATTTCTTGGCACATATGTCAAATTTCTCCTGTTTTGTGAGGAATTGTTTTAGATCAGAAGCCCTCAAACTTTTGCATGCACCTAAATTTCTTGGAAAGCTCATCATAACACTGATTTCTGGATCTCACCCCCATAATCAATCATAGGTGAGTCACCCTTCTGAGTCAGTAGGTCTGGAGTGGAGTCCAAGAACTTGTATTTCTATTAAGTCCCTGGATGATGCTTTCACATCTAGCCTGCAGAATCACAATCTGAGAGCCACAGAGTGCTAAATTTTCTAGTAATGCTAAGAAAATTCTTAAACCTTAATAATTTTAGAAAAAGTTTCACTATTAGAATTTAACGTTGAAATCATAACATTTAACTGGAGTAGATTCTAGAAAGACAAAATATTAAAACTTGTTTCTTTAAGAATGATTTGTCTCCTTTACAATCTCCTACAAAACCTTCACATAACAGCTGGGTGTGGTGGCACATGTCTGTAATCCCAGTGCTTGGGAGATTGAGACAGGAGGATCACAGGTTTGAGGCCAGCCTCAGCAACTTAGCGAGGACCTCTGTGAGTTAGTGAGATCCTAACTCAAAATAAAAAATAAAATAGAACTGGGAGTATATATAGCTCAGAGGTAGAATGCCCCTGGGTCTAATCCCTGGAACCACCAAAAGTAAATAAATAAATAAATAAATAAAAAATAAATAAATAAATAAAACATTCACACACATATTTGGTGAACTCTAGTTAATTTAAATTAATAAAAATATGATGTATATTCTTCTTTATTTATACATGTGTACACACACACAGACACACACACACTTCCTAGGCCATCTATTTGATGAATATTACATTGGAGAGAAAGTATGCTTCCTTCATCTTCAAGCTTAGAAATATTTTCTCACTTAAAATGTTATCTCTTCAGCCGGGCGTGGTGGTGCACGCTTGTAATCCCAGTACTTTGGGAGGCAGAGACCGGAGGATCCCGGTTCGCGGCCAGCCTCAGCTCTCTCGCTCTCTCTCTCCCTGTCTCTCTCTCTCTCTCTCTCTCTCTCTCTCTCTCCCTAGTAAGGCCCTCTGCAACTTCATGAGACCCGGTTTCAAAATAAAGTATAAAAAATAGGGCCGGGGGTGTAGCGCGGAGGTAGAACACCCCTGTGTTCAATTCCCGGTACCGCAAAAAAAAAAAAAAGTTACCTCTTCAGTTTGTGCAAAGTTAATTTTTCTGCCTAATCCAAATCTGTAGATTTACTTACTCAGACACAAGATGTTGTGAGTATTAGAAATGGATAAGGATCTTATCTGCACTAGACTGTCTTTGAGACCAATGTTAATTGCCATTGTACTAGTGTATATTGTTTTAAATAAGTGATATTTAAGGTTACATTAGAAATTGCATACTTTATATCCTTGTTAATTACTAAACTAAAATTTAATTTGCTATTTGATAGTGGAATCCTTTTTCTCTGAAGGGTTTACCATATTCAGTGACAAGGGAGTTCATTTGGTTTTGCTCTATGGCTCAATGCTGGAATCATTTTCATCTGACTACCTTAGAGGAAGAAAGACATTGTCAAGTGCCATCGCCTTTATAAATAATATTAGGATTAACCATTTTAGCCAATTGCTAGTCTGTCCCTCACTTCTTGAATCGATGTCATATAATTACAATAACGAGATATTGGATAATTGTGTTGATACTAATCTAAGAATTAACATGCTAGAACTGTGTTTTTCATAATATTGGTTTATGTATTCTGGACAGATTAATTTTAAATAACTAATGAATTATAAGACATACTTGAATACTATTTAACACTAGGTTAAAATTAAAATAGATATTGAAAGACAATATGGATTGGTGATGATATGTTTTGTAAAATATGGAGAAAAATTATCAGGGATTCATAGTCTTGAGAGAGTTCTCTTCTTATGACATACCCTAAGTGGATAAGTACTAGTTTATTGAGACCAATTAATAAATTTGAACTTTACTAGCATTAATTATCCACTCAAAAGTGTCTGTCCCACAGGAAAAGAGATCCATAATAGGGAGAGCTATCTTGATCTAAGTACAGTAGCATTAATAGCTAGTATTCGCTGACTTCTTATAATGCATGATGTATTTTAAATGGATTATTTTAATTGATCCTCATAGAAATTTTATTGGCTATCTGCTACTAATATTCGAATTTACCCAATGAGGAAACTGAAGTTTGCAACTTAATGTTCTCACAGGAAAAGAAACTAGTAATGGTAGAATCAGAATTTGAACTGAAAATATCCAAAGCCCATTGGCTATGGTTCAAAACACATTACATGCCCATTAATGTCTTAACCACAAAGTCTATTCAGTTCTGATTTATCATCATATATGAGGGTAGACAATTATATTTCTCTATCTACCCATTACAGTTTAGATCTGAAATGTCCCCTAAAGTTTATATGTTGAAGGCTTTGTTCCCAAGGCAGCAGTGTCCATGAGTGGAGTATCCGAAGGTGATTGGATTATGAGGTCTCTAATGTCATCAATGCATTAATCTGTCAATGGAGTCACAATTTAACAGGCTATTGGGAGGTGGTAGTAACCTGAGGATGTGGGACCCAGTTGTAGGAAGCAGGTCACTGGGGCCACGACCCCCCCCATCTATCTCTCTATATCTCTCTCCTTTCTGGTTGCCATGAGTTGAACAGGTTTACTCCACCATAAGTTCTCTGCCACGATGTTCTGCTGCCTCACCTCAGGTTCAGAAACAATGGAGTCAAGTGTCCATGCACTGGAACCTCTGAAACCATGAGCCAAAATAAATTTTTCCTTCTTCTAAGTTAATTTTCCTCAGGTATTTCATCATAGTGATGGAAAACTAATGCACTACCTCATCAAAATTGATTCGAGGCATTTAGAATATAAAATAATGATATGGTTCCTAGCACCATGTTCTGCATATGCTAAATGTTGAATAAATATTAAAAACAAGAGAAAATTGTCTTCTCCCCAGTGTTTCTAATATTCTATCCTACTCTTTCCTTGCCTTAAGAATTACAAGGTTTTTTCAGGTCTAGCCTCTTGTCTCTGGAATTCTCCTTATCTCCTTTTCTTTAAATAAACAAATTCCACTCCTCACTATACATTTGTCTTCGATTTGTTTGCAACGAATCCATGCAAAATAAACATTATAAGTGGACAGGTTTACTTTAACACAAGAAACAATGTGGCACGTATCCACTTTCCCCTCTGTCAATCAAAAGCACACATCTTTCCTTATAACATACATTTCCACGACTAAGTGTTTTATTCAAGATAATTCTTTCTCATTTATCACCTAGAGCCAGAAATGAAGATCACTCTTTAAGATTCAGTACCTGCCTTCAAAAAGTTTACAATATATAGAACCGCATAGTAAGCAACTGTTGTAATAAGAGACAAAAATTACAAAATGGGGGATATACACAAAATACTAAGAAGACTCAGAAGGAGAAAAAATATAAACTAGATGAAAATTCACATACTTACTATTTGAAAATGATTTAGGTTTGTGTGTGTGTGTGTTTGTGTGTGTGTGGTAATGGAGATTGAGCCCGGGGCAATGTATCTCTGAGCTACACCCCCAGCCCTTTTTTTATTTTTTGTTTTCAAACAAGGTTTTGCTAGATCTCTGAGAGTCTCACTGTTGCTGAGGCTGTCCTTGAACATGCAATATTCCCATCTCAGCCTCCCAAGTACTGGGATTGCAGGCCTGTGCCACTCTACCCAGCTTGAGTTAGCTTTGAAGTGAGTTTTGTCCAGAAAATAAGTCAAAGATATTGAAAAGCAAAGAAATAAAAATAAAATAAATAATTTAGAAATAACTGATTTACTTTAATTTTAAGCAAGAAATTTAACCTGTATGATTTTCTGATAAATATCTTACTTCTTCTTACCTAAAACTAAGAAAAGCCTTACTACCTTTTACTTCACTAGAGGTAAGTACTAGTCTAGCAAAAGCAGAGCTCTTCTGAGCTGTGCCACTTACCTCTACTGCCAGCCACAAAGAGAAAGAACGTAAGATCCTGCAGAGCAGTAACTGGAAGATGAAGCTTTCAAAAATCGGAAGCCATGAAAAAAATGCAAATCAAGATCCCCATTCCACTGACAATGTGGACAGAATGCAATGCTGAGTGTTAGGGTTTGGGTTTAGAATGTGTCCCCAAAAGCTCATGTGTTGAAAGCATCATCCCCCATGCAGGAAGTCTCAGAGGCGGGTGAAGGGGTTAAGACCCATAATGCATTTTCTGACAGGCTAATTGCTAAACTCTGAGAGCAGGTGGGATAACCTTGAGCATGGCTGAGAAAAGCCTGAAGACAGGCCTCAGTAAATCCCAGTAAAGCTTGGAGCCTTGGCCAGTGACTCAGAGTTCTGCCTGGCTGGAAAACAGCAGGTCTCCTTGCACATTACCATGTTATCCAGTGTTTCTTCCTCAAGCTTTCTTTTATGCAGTTACTTTTATGTTTATGTATGAAGACTTCTTTGTTGTTATAATATTGTGAGACCTCTAATTGCATATATAGTTACTATGTGCTAAATAAAGTCAGAGTGGCAAGCAGCCCTCTCCTCACCAGTATGTGAGTTTCTCAGTCAAAGATCACTCATCTCTAAGAAGATGGACAAGTAAAAAGTGTACCAGACCATAACAAGTGAGACATGACTGGAGGCAGTGGGTCACTGGGGACCTGGTCTTGGGGATTGTATATGTCCCTAGTTCCCCTTTCTTACTCTTTCTGCTTCTAGGCACCATGACTGAGAGTGGCTTTTCTCCACCAGGCATCCTGCTGCTGGAGTTTCTGTCTCAGAGCCTGCTGACCATGGACTCAACCTTTAAAACCATGAGCCAAGTAAACCTTTCCTCCTCTAAGTTGTGCTTGTCGGGCATTTTTGTCACAGTGATGGAAAAATTGACTAAAGCACTAAGGTATGTATTGGCTAATTCGTAAGTTAATGTGCAATCACAATATTAATGATTAGCTTGCCACTATGCATCTATTTCTTTGTATCTCTTTTTTTATTTTTATTTTTTATTGATGCATTGTAATCATACATCTTGATGGGTCTCTGCATCTCTTCAAAGAGTTAAAAAGATATGTCCCTTAATCCTTTATATTACTGGTTGTGTGTACTAATATACTATAAAATAGTATCCTCAATTATTAGCACTATACCATAATAGCAAAAAAGAACAAAAACAACTGTATGGTTGTTTTAAACTGTTATGTCTAAAACCTAAAAGTTGTCAAGGTGAAACTTAATGTGATATATGCATTTGAAAGTAGATCTTAGAGCTGGGCATGGTAGCTAATGCCTGTAATCCCAGTACTCGGGAGTCTGAGACAGAAGGATCACAGGTTTGAGGCCAGCCTCATCAACTTACCAAGACCCTGTTTCAAAATAAAAAGTGTTGGTGGTGTAGTTCAGAGGTAAAATGCCCCTGGGTTCAATCCCCAGTACCAAAAAAAAAAAAAAAAAAGCGAATCTTAGCTATTAAATGTTGCTTTGAGATAATGATTCTGACTATAATTTTTTTCCTTCATTTAAAAGACTGAATCTTGTTGCCACTATTTCTGGCTTCTGAAACCAGGAAGGGATTAATTTTTCTTTACTAGCAATTAACTGAATGTATAATTTTAAATAATCATTTGTAATTATTTCTTGGACATAGTCCCCATACCTTTCATCCAACTCCAAAAGCCTAGCATATGGGCTGTGCTTTGAAGTTAGGTTAGAAGAGTTTATAATATGGGGGTTGGCAGCTATTCCACTTGAAACAGGACCAGAACTTCCTTGTGCCATGCAGATGTCAGCTACACAAAATGCTCTCTTTCTAAATTCTGTAGTATGCCATCTGCAGAAGTGGTAGCAGTCACCTCTTGCCCAACCTTTTTGCAATGGTCACAATAGAAAATAAGACTAGAGAGTCACTAAGATGTGATTTACTGGCCGTACTGGAGATTCACTGAACTTCTTCACCACTCCAATCAGAGCTATAGCAACTCTGCAGAGCTATTACAAACATGATCCCTTGGATCAGTCAGACTTGGATTTTATCTGTTCACCATTTATCTTGGGGGTACCCTTGGGCAGGTTAAGAATTAGCTGAGCTTTGGCATCATTGCTTGTAAGCAGAATCAGTAAAATTTTCCATAAAGGGTGAGATAATAAATATTTTAGGTTTGCAGGTCATAGGGTCTATATTGCAACTACCCGATTCTCTTGTGGAGCAAAATCAGCCTTAGGTAATATATAAACAAATGAACATGACTGTGTCCTTACAAAACTTCATTTATAGATGCTGCTGCAATTTCACTTTCATATAACTTCCATGTCAAAAAATATTATTCTTTCTTTGATTTAGTTCCAACAACTTAAAAATGCCAAAATCAATCTTAGTTCATGTAACATAAAAAAAATCAGTTGGTAATCCAGACCCATGGGCTGTAGTTTGCCAAATACTGATCTATAAAATGATCATAATAAAATGACCGTTGGAACAGTTATGGAATTCTAATGAAGGGTAAGAGAGAGAAGGCAAGTAAAATCCTTAGCATTCTTTTGGCCCTTACAATTTTTTATTCAGTAAGTGTGGTTTTTATAGGCTAGCCGTTCCAGGAGCCAATACATATTTTTTCATCTGTGCTGTTTTTCAGAATGCTTTTGTGTGCCTTTTGGGGAAATGGCTTGAGACCGCATCAGACTCCTCCTTCTTGCTGAGAACTTGGAAGCATGAGGCAGCAGCGAAGAGAAGCAGGCATGTGGGTGAAATCCAATGCCTTAGCTCTGCAGCCAGCCCCTAGGTGCCACAGGACTTAGGTAATTCAAGGTTTCAGACAGGCCAGCAACAATGCTGAAGGAAATCCAATTCTATGGATTGAGCAAGGCGGCAGGGGTCACATCAGTAAGTCATCGGTACAAAGCATCCTCCTGATAAGAAAATTCAGAATTAGTCAAGTGGGCAGAGACTTTATGCAAGGCTTCAGTTCACTGAGGATCTGACATGCTAAGCTTGAAAATACACTATCAAACATAGAGAGCAGAGGTTGACATTGGCTGTGACTTGGTGCATATTTGAATTTCCAATGCTCTATAGGGCACCCTGCCTTGCCAAGTTTGTAGCAGTAAAACTTATTCCACCGATGGAGAATACTGGTTTTGATTAGTCAGGGAGAAATGGTAGATATTTAATATTAAATATGTATAGGCCAATAACTGCACTCTCATCTGCATATTATAATATTTCATTTAATCTCTTCTCAACAGTCTCCAGTATGAATTACTGCAGTTTTATAAAATTGTATGTGGTAGAGCCAGGCATGGTCTATTTGGAGACAAAACCCATTCTGACTTACAACATTAATAGGGAGATAATACGTTCCTCCTTTATTTCCCTATTTTTTCCTCTGTTATGATAACCTAGTAGAAAGTTGGCTAGCAAGACTCAGTGGAAGAATGCAAGTTCTGTAGGATGAGGGTAGTGCTGGTATCCAGACTCACCTGGATTTTCTAATAAGCCATTTCCCTGGCTAGGAAACCTCCATCATTAGATAGCCCATGGGCATTACTTACCGTATTCTAATCTCTCTATAATATGTAATGTATTACAGTCAAAGGAGGCTAATGAAGCATGACTAGAAGACTTCTCCATGGTGTGTGTGGAGAAGAGCTGGGAATGTGGCCTAGTGTCCAGCTTAGGTATCACCCTGTGTCCACTGATGGTGGCACAGGGCTGAGGACTGGCCTGTTGGCTGCCAGCTTTACCTCTAAGTGTTAGATCTGTGCTAGGTAGACTTCATCATTCACTTGGACCTCAATTTTGACCTAAAGAAAAATGAACTAATTCAGGGTCTGTTTCACTGTTTCCTGTCCAGAGGTTACTGTGACCAAGTTTCATAGCTACTTCATGCTCTGTACACCCATGGCCTGGGGAGGGCTGGCATGGAGGGGGTCATGGCTCAGGGAGGATATGGCCAAACTGGACCAGTTGTTGTCATTGCAATTTTCAGTTAACTTGTCCTTTGACAAAAAGCACTGTCTGAGCAGAGGTGGCATTATCAGTAGAGAAATGTCACACCGAAAGACACTTTTGAATCAATTCTTTTAGAAAGGACACTCAAGTTTCCATCAAGCATGCTAGAAGAGACATTGAATATTTCCTTTCTCTTCTTTTTTTGGAAAATTACATTACAAAGCTGTCACAGGAAGAGGCAGTCAGAGTGTATGCACTGAAAACGAACTATAAGACAGCTATATCAGGTTGCTAATGGATAACAGTATGTTCTTTTCTGCATTTTGCAATACTTGTAATACTTGTTGGTTTAGATTTTTTAAGTTGTTGAGATTTCTTTTCTCATTCCGAGTATACGTGCACTTCCATTTTAAACCTGAATCAGCCTGAGTCCAAGGATGAGATCCTCATCTCTCTTTTGGTATGCAATGATGTCCAGTCCAATCCTGCTTCTGTGATACCGAGCTGGGAGAATCATGTCTTCTCTATTGAAAACTCTGCTTATCGATTTTCCCACAATGATCCTCTCTCACTCTGCGTTGCTAATAATATGTCTGTGTCACTTATCCATGTGTTCTCTGCCTTGTTCAGAAATGACTTAGAAATGAAAAAGTCACACTTGTGTAGGGAGAACATTTTATTAGCTATGGCCATAGCACGACATGTCTCAATATCTCATTTAAAACATTATTATATGTGGATGCTAATATTTCCCATTCCACAGAAAATTGTGTTGAGCATTACATGAAATTATGCATTAAAGGGCTTAGAATAATTTCTGGCTTACAGGATTTTTTCAGCAAAATGATAGCTAATATTATGTTTATGAACATCATTTTGGTTGAATAGGCAAAGACTCTGAATTCAGGAGCTGGTTTCTCATTCTTTGAGTACTTACAATGCTGACAAAGTCTTCACCATTGGGGATAATTTGATAGAAGGAAACAAGAGAAACAATAAAGATAAGTTGGAGTTGTGTTTGATGACAGAGGAATGTTCTCAGAGTGATGGGTGGTGCTAATGTGGTCCTTTAACTGCCTCTGAAACACCACACTTCATCCAAGAAGACACTAAATACATCCAGTGCAGGAACAACTTCACAGAAGGTTGAGCCTTTCAATGTGACGACTTTGACAAAGCCCCACAAACACAATTCCATACAGGATGCCTAAGTTTCACTGGGGTCACAGGTAAGTCAGACTCACACAGCTCTACCTTGGTTCTGCTCAGCTCCCTTGATGGGAATGCAGGAGGGGCTGGTATTCATTCTGCCAAGCACATCTTAGTGCCTAAACAAACACAACAAAGAGTGGCAGCCTGACAAGCATCTCGTAAGAATAAATGCAAGTAATTTTAAATTCCTGGGATGAAAACTATTTTATAAATTCAAGGCAGTCTTATATCTAACTTCCTTCCCAATACTTTGTTAAAATTGGGCTGAAAGTATAAAAGAACAAAGAATTCCAGTCCTGCATTGTATACAGAGGAAGTCACATTTAATTAAATTGCATTTTATTTAAAATTATGTCTGAATTCATAGTTAATGATAAAAGAAAAGTAAACTATTTGCACGTGGTTGAATAAAATACCCACAGTGGCATTAATACATAATAAACAAATATCTTAGTATGAATGGTGATGTGTATATTTTTCTTTTTTTGTGTGTGGTACTGGGGATTGAACCTAGAGTCATTCTACCTCTGAGCTAAAACCCCAGCCCTTTTTAATTATTTTTTATTTTGTTCTGAAACAGGGTCTTACTACATTGCTGAGAGTCTCGCTAAATTGCTAAGGCTTGTCTCAAACCTGTGATCCTCCCATCTCAGCCTCCCAAGTACTGGGGCTAGAGGCATGCACCTCCACACCGGGCTATTATTTATTTGAATGCTCTTTTTATGTAGTATAACTAGTAGTTAAGATATATTTCAATATATCAAATTAGCATATCCATGTTTTTTAGAAGTTACATATCTTCTATCAGATATATCAATTACATGCATTTTCTCCAGTAAATTAAAAAATAGAGACAGTTTTTACATTTTAATGGCATAAATGTTTACATAAAACAATTGCACAATATTCCATTATTAAAATACATTGAAAATACTCTACTCATTGGGCATTTTTATGTTGCTTTTAACAAAAAGCAATTCAGTTTCCAAGGACAGAGAGAGAATTGTTTTTTTAAATACATAATAATTTAAAATTATAGTATACCATTTAAAATAATTTTTATAATTTCTTCCTCTACATATTTAAAATTCTGTATTCATAATTAAGCCTCTTAAAATCAGTGAGAAAACTATCCCACATAAGGTAATTTTGTGTGTGTGTGTGGTACCAGAGATTGAATCCAGGGGAATTCTACCTCTGGGCCGCACCCTTATCCCTATTCTCAAATTGTTGTGTGATTCAAAACAGAGGGATCATCAGGTGATTCTCAAGAAACTAAATCGTGAGAAACTTTTGTACTGTGGAAACTGCCAGAGTTGAGCAGTTACCCACCATAATTTCTTCTTTTCTCTGCTATTTTATTGGACAGTAAAATATATCTATTTGTCCCACATAGATTTACATTTATGTTATGTCACTTACATTATTGACATTGTTCCAATAGTTGGAGAATTACAAAGCAGGCACAATCTTCTAAGAGATTAATCGTAATTACTTCAACATTTCTCAAAACCCTCTTTTACATAACAATATTCCAAACTACAATGCAGTTTCTTATATTGGATGTGTTGCTTACAAACTTCTCTTTCTAAAACCTTCATTTGTAAGAAAAAAAGAACTCAAGATGATTGTGGTAGAAGTTATCATATATTGGCTTGAGTAGATGCATTCAGTGGAATGAAATATAGAGGAAAAATGTTTGATTTTTTTAACCCTTCTCTTCTACCACAATTACATATGAAGATCCTAGTGCAACAGTTACTCCAAGTTTAGGTCTCTGAATATTGTATCCCCGGGAAAGGTCAGAAAAGCATATCTTTTCTCAATGATGCCAATATCCTGGTCTCAGTGGGCTCACATTGACTGGTGCCCCAGTCAGAATACCCAGCCCTACAGTCCAGCAGAAAGCAGGAGTCAGAGGACAGTTGAGAGAAAAGACGACTCTGTTGAACTGATCATGGTTCAGTGTTATGATTTAGATATGGAATGTCCCCCAGGAAAGCTCACGTGTTAGCAATGCAGAAGGTTCAAAGGTGGGGTATGGCTGGGGGAGGTGGGCTCATATCTTTGGGGACTATATCTGTCAGCCTCTGTCCCCCTCTCTGTTTCTGTTTGCTTCATGGCTGCCCTGAGTAGCTTTTCTCTGCCATCCCCTGTTGACATGATGTTTCTGCCTTGGAGCCAGCTGACCATGGACCGAAACTCTGAAACCATGAGCCGAAATAAACATTTCCTCCTCTAAGTTGTTCTTGTCAAATATTTTGGTAACAGCAACAAAAAGTTTAACCGACACAGACAGGTAGTTTTTAACCCTGTAGCCATGATATGGTTATGTCTAGCCCACCAAACTGCCAAGTTTCCGCTACTCTCCCTAGCCATATTTTCCCAATCTTTGTTATTCCCTTTAAATTCAATTTCTACTTCGCACTCCCATTTCTCTGCCCTTTTACAGTCTCATTTCCCTACTAGGCTCAGTCCCGACTTCAATGATACTTGATGCTGCCCGAGTGCTATGTACTGTGGCCTTTATAGAAATCCCTGCCGGAAGTGACAAAGACAAGACAAATTGACTGGGTGTTGAGGATTTAGATCGCCATCGGTAATGTTCTATACCGGCAGTGGAATTTCTGGGCTGTAGTTGCCAAATCAGGCCCTTTAGCAATGGATGATGTTAAGCCTTGGTTCCAGGAGAACTTTGCATGCTACAATTTTATTCTTGGGCATTGGCTAAGCCAGGGTCATCTGTCAGTTTTGTAATAGAGTTGACCAGATCCTTAGCCTTGTCAGCCAAAGTTAAACCTACGAACTATATCGATCACATAAAGATTATCAGAGAGATCTTGGGCAAATATCTGGCCCTTCTGTCTTCACGATTTCTCTGAAGCCTATGAGAAAGACCACAAATTGGTCTCAAAACTCTTCCTAAGCCTGACATAGCCTTATAGCACTTCTTAACTAACTGTTCCAGCAAACAACTACCAATAAATCAGAAGAGGAAAAAGACTTAAACCTTAAAAACCTATTTTCCACATGAAGAAACTTTTATCCAAAGAGCTCTTTAAGGAGCTTGTAACCCCTTCTCATACAGTCTGGAAAAATGCCACAGGGATTAGAAGACAGAAAGGGACATGAACAGACTTTCAAAAAAGTGATTCCATTTAAGGCAATGCACTGATTAAAAGACGCTCAGTACAAATCAGAGTATCAATCCTCCTTTCATAAAATTAAGGGGAGTCCCTTCTCTGAAGTTGAGAATAAAGAAGGGGGAACTGCCAGAAAAGTAGAGACATAGATTGGCCAAAAGGGATATCTTGTCCTTTAATTCCCTATTAAATATGATGCAAGTTAATATGAGTCTCCCACTAGTACTGCCTCCAGTTCTGGCCTGGCTTCGGCATAGTTACTTGTCCCCTCAGTTCTGATTCCGAGGCTGATGCTGCTCCTGCAAGAATTGGAATGGCACACAGAGAAGTGGTTGGATTTTGCAGCTGTCTGGTTGCCAAGTGTGATCTGTGTATGGGGCCAGTGAAATCTCTTTCAGAAGTATGAATGCTTCCGGAGCTCTTTCATTACCTTCATTTGGCAGATGTTGTGTACTTTTGGTGATTTTTCAAACTTCACCCTTAATTTATACTATTGAGGATCAATTTACTTTTTAATACTAATATAAACTTAATAAACTAAGCAAATACAAACTTTAGAAGATGGAGACAGATTATAAGAGTGGAACTTATATAATATCATCCCTTGTTTTAGATGCTTTCTGTATCTTGAAAGGGGTATTGGGGTATTGGGAGACTATTTCTTTGCTGGCCACCAAAGCTCAAAGTCTGTAACTCTTTGCACTCTAGAAGGGAGTATCATTACATGGCAAACACCTCAATGCCCACTGATATTTTTAAGAGGATGTCCCATAATAAATAAATTCACTCATGGCTCTTTAACCATCCAAGACCCTTCTCTGCTTACTTTGCTTCCTTCTAAATCATAACAACTTGTTTTAAGGAAAGTCCTTTAGGGTGCTACAGAACCTCTTCAGGTTGCACCATGGTGAAGTTTAGGATCAAGTCTTTGGGGGCCAGGCAGGTAGTCTGAATCACTGAGTTGCAAGGTATAGCCTAACTGTGAGTGGAGAGCCATGTGGTCAACTGAAGAGAAAGCGTCTCATCAAGTGGTGGGTCAAAAAAGAAAAATAGAAATCTGTGGCTGAATTTTGACCTGAGGACACCACATTTCCACCTCTGGTAGTCACTGAGATAGTAATATATTCAAATTTTGTTCTGTATTTTATTTTTGGTTTCCCCCAATTATCAGCTCTTAACAAATCCCTTATTTCCATAAGTTTCAGGGAAACAATTTTATTTGGCAGAACTGCCTCTCTGGTTATAGTGTATTTGTGTGTGTGTGTGTGTGTGTGTGTGTGTGTGTAAAAGCACATCATGAACCATAAAACAATATAAAGGCAGAATATCATTTTGTCAACAACTACATATCAGATCTTTGCTATATACAAATTACTAAACTTAATGATGCTATCATAAACACAAAAAACGTAAAAGATATCTTCTCATTCTCAGGGAGATAATGACTTGCTTGAAGAAATAAAATTACAATATCACTATACATAAATGATCTATAAAGATACAAGAAAAGTATCATTATTGTAAACATAACTGGCATGCTGCATTTATCCATGGGGTAGAAAACAAATATTTATTTTCAAATGACATGAGCTCCAAGAAGAAATGCTTCTTGTTCCAGGATTAGGCTCAGTTACTGTGGAGCAATACTTTTACTCATATCTATAGCCTCGAATTCTATGACACATCTATCTATGCTATATCAAATAGCTTGGGAGGAGGGATTCCAGCAACGGTCATGCAATGAACAGAGCCATGTTTCTGTGTAGCAACAAGGGGGCTTGGGTCAGATCTCCCTCACCAACAGAGTTTTCTCCTCAGGTACCCTGGTCTCAGTTCATGGGAGCGACATCCAGTCTATCCGACGTGTTCTGAAGACCCAAACTTCAAAAGGAAGAAGTATATGTTTCACTCCCAATCCTTTCAGTTGTCTCCTTTATCCCTAAGTAAATCCTGGGTGAAAAGATGTAGAACAAGCAAGACTTGTCATTAACAATACATCATTACACAACACCAGCACCTAAACTGGAAGACTTTGCCATGACCAAATCTATCATCTCTTTGCTGATGTATTTGCTTTGTATTAGGATAAAAACTGGGATGATATTCTGGTGAAATGTACAAAATTAGTATTTGATATCTTTACTACGAGAGAGAGAGAGAGCGAGAAACTGCCGACAACATTTCAAGAACTTTTCTTTCAGGTAAGGATAAAATTCTGCATTCTTTTTACCTCAATAACCATGAAGTACTGTACTGAGAAAGTCAAGCCAAGAGAGTAGTTAGTGTAGGATGAAGATTAACCCCCCAAAAGAAAAATAATCTTGGAGGAAGTTGGACCTATGGACCGGTAGATACCTGGTTGGTTTACTAAGAAGTAATTTAGACATTACACCAAACCCTTGCCTCTGGAATCTTGTAGCATTTCTCTGGATTCAGTACCATAATTACTAAGGCATATATTTAGTAGGAAAGAAAACTAGAAATAAAACAATGTAAAGGGAGAATAATGCAATATTAATGATTACCTTACAGCATTACCGATTGTATGCATGTAAATTTCAGAGGTCATCCTTTGGGGATGCCAATTTTGCTTGAATTGCACTTAGATCTAAGGTTTTTTGATATTAAATCTTAATTTCACTCAGAATAAATCAACTACAAAAAATAATGGTCTAACACAATCTAGGCTTGACTCTAATACTAATACTTAGATTTGTTTATAAGACATTTCAAGCATTTGGAAGAGCAGTGGTGTTTACACAGGCAGGGCAGAAGTCTGCAATTCAGGACCGGCTGGGAATAATGGTCACTGGGTCACAGCCATGCATTCTGCTATAGTGAGCCTGAATGGATAGGGTCAGAAAATCACTGTCCCTAACAGAAATAGCATTTTCTGTCAGTATGGTGCCACAGAGTCATGCTGAGGTAATGGTTTGGACTGATTTGGTAGGAGGGCTGCCTCTAGAATTACTTCCTGCAAGTCTGCCTGTAGATGCAACACCACATGTCAAGCACATTTTAAATATGGGAATAAACTAGAACAAATTACCATGCAATTTAGCATACAGATCTAAATAATATACAGTGACACTGGGTCCAAAGTAGCTTTAAGATCAAAAGTCTCCTGGAACATAATTTGTAATGCATCCTAGAAGCTACTTTTTATATGGCTGCCAAAGGAACAAGGGTTTAGGGAACCAAAAAATATTATAATTCACTGATCCCAGATTTCCCACTTACTGCCTTCAAAATTAAAGATTTGCTTTGAAGGTTAAATCTATAACTCCTTAAGTGAATAAATAATGCTTAGTATATCTTGAGTACTTCATTGATATTTTATTCATCTTATTTAGAATCTCCAAGACCACCTAAATGGCTATATTTATTATGTATTTTTTCTTATACCTTGAATGCAGAGAAAGCAAGGAAACTGACTCTAGCTTTATGCTATTGTTTCCTGTTTCAAAACTGTTCCTACTGCTTCCAAGAGTGGTTTATCCAAGCAAAATACCACAATATGAAATGAAGGAAGAAATGAAAAGCGTCACTAGGCATCTAATCCAACATAACCTTTCTGCTGTTTCCCAAAGATCATGAATCTCTTCTTAGTTGCCTCCAGTGAGCCAGGGAGGTAACGACATCTTGGCTGTGTTTCCCCCTGTATTGGGTGAAATGGTTTTTCACTTCTATACCATATGATTAGAGAGAGAAGTATTGAACAGTAGTCTTTCAGTCTGTCACTATTGTTTGAGCACATTTAATTAACTTTACCTTAAACCAAGCCCCTTCCTATAAGGAAATTTCCAACTAATTGAGAAAATGCCTCGTGGCAATAACATACAAATGCAGTACTTTTTGATAATTGAGAGAGTTCAGAGGGATGTTTGGAATCAGCAGATAGTTCTTTGCAGATGGAAATAGGCATATCACCAATATTTTAACAGGAATCACATTGACTCTATAGATTACTTGGGGGTAGTTTGAACATTTTAACAATATTGATTCTTCTTATTGGGGACCACCAGGATCTCTTCTCATTTCTTTGTGTGTTCTTCAATCTCTTTCACAAATATTTTACTATTTATTATTGTAGAGATCTTTCACTTCTTTGATTAAATTTATTCCTACCATTATTATTTTTTGTAGCTATTGCAAATGGGACTGCTTTTTTTCTTACTTCTATTTCAGATATTTCACTATTGGCATACAATAACACCTCTGCATTTTGTATGCTGACTTGGTATCCTGTGAATGTGCTTATTATATTTCTAATAGTTTTTGGTGGTGTCTTTCTGTATATAAGATGATGTCATCTGCCAACAGTGACAATTTGACTTCCTCTTTTTCAATTTGGATGCCCCCTCCTTTTTTTCTTTCTGTTGCCTCATTTCTCTGGCTAGTTTTTCTGTTGAATAAAAGTGATGAAATTGGGAATTCATGTCTTTTTCCAGATCTTAGGAAACTTTCTGTTTATCTCCATTCAATAAAATGTTAGATTATTATAAATGGTCTTTATTAGGTTAGGTACTTTCCTTGTATACTTGTTATTCAGCATTTTTATCATGAAGAGATGCTGAATTTTATCAAATGCTTTTTCTGCATCTATGGAGATGAATATGTTTTTTGTCCTTCATTCTGTGATGTGAGTCAATGTGGTGTGTCGCATTTATTCATTTGCATATGTTGAACCATCCTTGCACCTCAGGGATGAATTCCATTGATTATTCCACTGATCATGGTGAATAATTATTTTAATGTGCTATGGGATTCATTTTACTAGTATTTTGGTGGGGATTTTTGCAAGCATATTGACCTATATTTTCTCTCTCTCTCTCTTTCTTCTTCTTCCTCTTCCTCTTCTTCTTCTTCTTCTTCTTCTTCTTCTTCTTCTTTGTCTTCTTCTATGTTTTATTTATATTACTTATTTTGTGTGTTCTTATCTACTTTAGGGTAGCAGGCAATGCTGGCCTTATAGAATGTGTTTGGAAGAATTGCTTCCTCTTCTACTTTTGGGAATCATTTAAGAAAAATTGATACTAGCTCTTTAAATTTTTGATAGGACTCAGAATTGAAGCCACCTGGTCCTGGGATTTTCTTTGATGGGA
Source organism: Glis glis (assembly GCA_004027185.1). Classification (NCBI taxonomy): domain Eukaryota; kingdom Metazoa; phylum Chordata; class Mammalia; order Rodentia; family Gliridae; genus Glis; species Glis glis. Next base: position 126,416 of record PVJS01000398.1, read on the forward strand.
GGCTTTTTATTACAGATTCAGTCTTATTTCTCAGTATTAGTCTGTTCAGGTTTTCTATTTCTCATAATGAAATCTTGGTAAAGTATGTATACTCAGGAATTTGTCTCTAACTTCTAGGTTTTCAAATTCATTGGAACACACAGTTCATCATAATGCCGAATGATCCTTTGCATTTCTATGGTGTCAGTTGTCATGTCTCCCTTCTCATCTCTGACTTTATTTATTCAAGTCTTCTCTTTTTCTTAGTTTGGCTAAAGTTTGTCTACTTTGTCTTTTTAGCTCTCTGTTTGTTGATCTTTTTATTGCTTTTCAGTTCATTTCATTTCTTTCTGCTCTGACCCTTCTTATTTTTTCCTTCTACTCATCTGGGGTTTGACGTGATCTTCCTTGTCTAGTTCCTTGAGATGCAGTGATGGGTTGATTATCTGAGATCTTTCTGTTGTTTTGATGTGAGCATTGATTGCTTTAAACTTCCCTCTTTGGACTACTTTTGCCGTACCCCATAGGTTTTAGTATGTCACATCTCCATTTTCATTTGTTTCAAGAAATTTTTAACTTTTTTATTTCTTCCTTGATCCGTTGGTTGTTCAAAACTAAGTCGTTTAATTTCCGTGTGTTTGTATAGTTTCCAAAGTTTTTCTTGTTATTTATTTCTAGTTTTTTTTGTGTTATGATGAGAAAGATATTTGATATAATTTCAGGAATTTTTTAATTTTTAAGACTTGTTGTGTGGCCTATCACATGATCTAGTCAGCCCACCAGGACCCGCACAGCCCTGGGGGAGGACCAAGACCCACACTGCCATGGACTGCCTTTTGCTGAGGTGGACTCATGGCCCAGGACTGCTGTATCAGCCCAAATGTCGCTGGGCTGGATGAAAGTCTGTCAGACTGGAACCTGGGCACCGGGACTGTTCGAGAGGCTCCATCCACAGGCAAGTCTGAGGATGGGGGCCATGAATATCTGCACAGTGTTGGGATGCACCAGCCCAGCACCAAGTTCCACATGTTAGTATGCAGGTATGCACACTCCCATGTGCTGCCCCCAGTGAATGGGATCTTGTTCCACTAGGGCTACCTGAGGTTGGGGTAGTATTGGTGAAAATCCCTTGGTCACCTAGGCTGACATACAGCTGTGTCATGTCTGAATCTACAGATACAATGATGTGCAGTCTCAGAGGCATACCAAGGGTTATGCTGCAGCTAGTGGTGATGCAGGCTGAAACACACATCCATCTCCCCCTGAACACAAATCTGAGCCAGGGCAGGTCTAGAGCTCATCCATGAGCACAGACCTGAGGATGGCTGTGCTGCCTGAAGTTGGGGAAAGGGGGGTGGATATAGTCCCTTGCTTATGGAGGCTGATACTGAGCTGTGTTGCACCTGAGTCTCATGGCCACAGGGAACCATAGAGTCTCAGGGGTGGGGGGGGGATGTGCCCCAGTCCCAGTCAAAGGCTGGCATCAATTCAGGCCAGGACTTGAGTCTGTCCCCTGAGTGGGGCTTTCCACTGTATGCTGGGAGAAGTCTAGAGACTCCATCTGTGAGCTCTCTTCTATATACATGTTCCTTGTTTTCTACCCAGTGCTGGGTCTCACCATGGTGGGCCTGGCATGGAGTTCCAAGAGAACATCCTGTGCTAACCTTTGTTCCCTGCTCCCCCTCTGCTGCTCGAGCTTGGGGGAGCGACGTGGTATCAGTCCCTTGGCTGCCTGACTGATGCAGCTCCACTGGCTCAATCCACAGGTACTAGCTTAGTGTTAGGGGTGATAGGGCTCTGCCCAGCACCAAGGTGTCACCATGGCAGGTCTAGTATTGGGTTCCAGGTCTCTAAGGCCTGGGTTTGATCTCCTCTATGCCCCCCAAATTGGAGGCATCTTGTTGTAAGGAGTTGGGGGAGAGATATTACTTGCAACTATCTCCTCCTGCTTTCTTCGATGTGTCTTTTCTTTTCGTTGTACTTAAAGCAAGCACTATGATCTTTCGGTTGGTCTCCTCAGCTCTTGTGAAGGTGTTTTGGTTCAACCTGGTGTGTCTATGAGGAGATGGCTGGAGGATTTTACTCAGCCCAAACCTTGTTCCACCCTTTCAGTTTTTAATTACATATTATTTACCATTCATGTTGTATTTTGTTTGTTTTTTGTCATCTAAGTTCCCAGTTAATGCATTTTTTCTATTCATTTATTGGTACCTTACTATTTATTCAGGTTTGTAGGACCTTTATTTCATGCCCATTTTAAATGTCTCCCTTGTTTTACTTCATTTAATTCTATTCAACAGTTCATTTTATATAAAGCAGCTTTATGCTTTTTTGTGAAAATGTCATGTAAAGCAAATTTTATTTGTAATTTCTTCAGATGGTTTTAAACTTGATATGTTGCTTCAGGATGATTTTAAGATGGTTGGATGAGTAAAGATAGTTAGTTAGTACATATATATGTGTGTATATATAAATATATATGTGTGTGTGCATATATATACATATACATATATATATACACATATATATAACAGACCAAAATTATACATATTTATGGGTTGCCATGTGATGTTTTGATACATAAATACATTGCATAGTGTCCCAATCAGGGTCAACATATCATCCCCTCAAATGTTTTTATTTCTTTGTGTTGAAAACATTCAAAATCGTCTCTTCTAGCTTTTTTGAAATATGCAGTACATTATCATTATCTATAGTCACCCTACTGTGGAATAGAACACCATAACTTATTTCTTCAATCTAACTACTGACTGTATATTTTTAAGAACCTAGAACAAAACTAGAAATAGAAAAGTCACCCTTCCTGTGGACCAGAAATGAATCACCGGAAGGTGGCAGACAGTGAAATCAGATTAAAGGAGAGAATCACAGCTCCAAAGCTCTATACGAGAAAACTTCCGATAGAAAAAATAAGATGAGGTGTGGGACAGGGGGAAGGAGCTGTTCCAAGCTTAGGTGTGATACATGTGTTAAGGAGGAAGGGACCATGAGTCAACTAACACAGTCCTGGGGAGGTGGGGCTTCCCAGAAAAGTCAGGCCACCCTCCCCTCCCTCTTCAGTGTTATGGCCAAATACAGGTGTTCATTGTCAGCCATGAGCCATAAGATCGATCATGTGGACCAGAGAGTCATGTCAACCTACTGGAGAGATGGAGACACCCAGGAGCAAACGGAACACTGTGACCAGAAATGAGCTCTTCATGAAGTCCTTCCTACAGCATTCTGCTCCTCGTGAGAAAAATGAACACACGAGGAAAGTCTGTAGGCCTGTAAGAAAAGCACCTCCAAGAAATGAGGTCTGAAATATCGAGGAACAGAACTAACACCTAATGGAACAATAGGAGCACAGCAAGAGTGGAGAAAAATCCCGCAAAATGAAGAAGAGAAAATTCAGCCTACACAGTTTAAAAAATAGCAAGAAGCTTTGAAAGCAATAAAATTTGTTAAAATATGTAAAATTTGCCAGACGTGGTGGCACATACCTATAATCCTAGTACTTAGGAGGCTGAGACAGGAGGATTGCAGGTTCCAGGTCAGCATATGGTAACTTAGCAAGACCCTGTGTCAACATAAGATAAAAATAAAAAAGGCTGGGTTTATAGCTCAGACAGTTCAATCTCCCAATTGCACCTGGGTTCAATCTCCAGTACAATCCGTGTGTGTGTGTGTGTGTGTGTGTGTGTGTGTGTGTAAAATTCAAAGAGAGAATGGATATCAGAATGTACTTAGATGATGAGTGAATTAGAGGATGAGTGAATTAATGAAGTACAAAATCATGTAAAAAATCCTTCCAAATTCAACCTTAAAGGACAGCAAGTGAAATGTATAAAAATGTATAGAAGTTAGGAAAGAGGGAGGCTGGAAGTTCCAATATCTGCCTAAGGAAACTTCAGAACAAACAGAACACTCAAAATAGAAGAGGAAATAATAAATACTAACAGAACTGAAGAAAGGCGTGCAAAAATCTGGTTAATTGGGTGCTTAATGAATTGTAAAAACTGAAACAAAGCAAAACTTGACACTAAGACATGCTGTTGTTGTAGTGTTCTAGAAGATATAGGGTATAGTAAAAACTATCATGAGCTTCCACGTGAAAGAAACTAAAGACTTTGGAGGACAAAGATTTACACTGACATAAGAATTCTAGATGAAAACTCTGAATGCAATGTCATGCCTTTGCAATCTGATAAAAAGGGATCTCTAGTGTAGAGTTTTCTAGACACAGATGAATTATTATTATTGTGTGAGGACTATATAAAAATTTTTCAATCATCTAGAACTCAAAAAGTCTATCCCAAAACATCCTAGCTAAAGAAATACTATAGAATGGTATAAAATGAATTCAAAAGGAAACATACAAAACAAGAAGCAAAATGAGTGAAGAAATTATAGAGTATTGAATTAGAAAACAGACAATTGACATTACTTCAATTTGAACATTCATGAGAATGATTTTATGAGAAAATATAGGAAGCATTACAAAAACTGATGGTACCTTGATATAGTCCAACCTAAAAAGGAAAAATTGCGCATACAGGTAGTTAGAGAAGGCAAGTTTTGCTTGATTGAAAATATAAATCAAAGCAAAAAGACGTGCCTTTTTTGTACACCAAATTGGAAAGATAAAAAGGATTTATGGTGTAGGTAAATTGCAAGTCTCATCTATTGACAAAAGTTGATAATGTTTTCTGGTTCAAAATCAGGTGTGGTGGTACAGGCCTGCAATCCTAGTACATGGGAGACTGAGACAGGAGGATTGCAGGTTCGAGACCAGCCTTGGCAACTTAGTGAAACCCTGTTTCAAAATAAAAATTTAAATAGGGCTGGGAATATAGCTCAGAGGTAGAATGTCCCTGGGTTCAATCCTCAGTATAATAAATAAATAAATAAATAAATAAATAAATAAATTTTTCCAGTTAGCCAGCCATATGAAAAGTGTTAAAGTTTAATCTTTGATCTAGTGTATTGATGTATTCATAGGATTCTTTATTTGCCAGCAAGAGAAACAGACTGTTATATACACATATTGTGTGTGTATATGTTTATAAAATGTTTATATACACAGACATATCAAGATATAGGGTATACACACAAACACACAGATTATATATATGTATATGTATGTGTGTATGTGTGTGTGTGTGTGTGTGTGTGAGTGTGTGTGTGTGTGTACACACATATATTCAATTCTTATTCATGGTAGTTACCGTGAACACTTTGAACACAGATTTAGCAAATACTGAACTGTTGCTCCAAGGGGAAATACAGGGTTCGGTTCCTGAATCTGTGGTCATAACATCTTGTCAACCAAAACACCACTTACATTTCTAGGTCCTTTGCCAGTGTCCTTGTAAACAAGCCAGTCTTATTGCCACTGAAAACCTGCTCTCTCACACAACCCTTTTCCTGTATAACAGTTTGCAAGTACTTTTTAATTGCTTTGCTTGCTAATTTAACATTTTCCATGCAGTCGTCATTTGTTTTACAAAAGAAAATTTACATAACATGGTATGTTATAGCAAAAAATTTTATGATCCTTTTGAGAAGGAAATACTGTGTACAGTACTTATTCTATGTGCTGTAAGCTAATTTATAAACCAAACTGTGTTTTAAGTAATTTTCTAAATCAAAGAAAATGGCTATATTTATTACGATTAGAATTGATGTGCTTTTAATCTTTAAATAACATTATATAATTATATATTAAACACCCTTCTTTCTGGAATTTAAAGTTACAGAATGCTCTTACAAATACTGTTATTCACTTTATTGGAAAAGAAATAACATTTTTAAAAATGGGCTAGTGCCAAAGTATTTGTTCTTTTTAACGAGCTTCTAGGGTTTATGTATTCGTGGAGCTCTGTTAAGTTTCATATGCATATATTTGCATATATTTACAGGACTGTAGAATGGAAAAAATTAGAATGATGATTTTGGATATTGGGAATTTTTATAGTAGTATTATTTATGGTTGCCTTGCATGTACATTGCAAAGTGGAGGAATACAGTTTGAAAAAGCTGGATGCTGTGTGGTTCCAACCACACGATGTTCTGGAAATGATAAAACCATGGACAAAATACAAGACCTGTGCTTGTGTGGGATTCAGAGGAGAGGCGGTAAGGAGGAACAGATGAGATCACAGAAGACTCTTTAGGGCAGAGAAGCTATTCATAAGATACTCTAATAGTGGATACATGTCATCATTCACTGATCAATAGAAAGTTGTATCCTAATTTAAAATATAGACATTAGTGAAAAATAAATACATCAATATTGGCTCATAACAAATATACAACACTGACCTAAAATGTTAATAATGGGGAATCTAAGGGAAAGAAAAGAATTGATGGAATGTATAAGAACCCTTCATACTTTCTGCTTAATTTTTATGTAAACTTACAATTGCTCAAAATAGAAATATGTTAAAATGATGACTTCTGGCCAGGCGTGGTGGCACACGCTTGTAATCCCAGTACTTTGGGAGGTGGAGACCAGAGGATCCGGGTTCACGGCCAGCCTCAGCTCTCTCTCTCTCTCTCTCTCTCTCTCTCTCTCTACCTAGTGAGGTCCTCCGCAACTTCGTGAGAACCGGTTTCAAAATAAAGTATAAAAAATAGGGCCGGGGGTGTAGCGCGGAGGTAGAACGCCCCGGGTTCAATCCCCGGTACCACAAAAAAAAAAAAAAAATGATGACTTATGGCATTATTAACACTGAATTTTTTAAATGATTAAAGAATGATTCAATTATGCTTACCATTATTAAGTATTAAATATTATTATTATACTTGTATTTTTTATTTTTTTAAGGATGATAAAATTTATTTTTAACATGCTTTTATTGGTGAATTGGGGTCTCACATCACAATGAATATCTATTTGATGTTAACATACATGCACACAGCTCTTAGTGTCCCCCCCCGCCTCCCCCCACCCATGTGAAGTACCGAGAATGATGTTGGTATATTCACACATGTACACATTGTTTATGATAGTAATTCCACTGAATCACTTCTTTCTTGCCCTTCCCCTTCCCTTGTATCACTTCTGTTACCTCCACTGAGGGTTCTCCATTATCAGCCAGAGTCCCTTGTGTGCCCCCACTACTCCCTAGGTTACATATATTAATGAAAACATATGTCCCTTCTTTTTTTGTGATTGACTGTTCTCACTTAACATAATATTCTCCAGATCCTTCCATTTTCTTGCAAATGATGTTATTTTGTTCTTCTTTATTGCTGAGTAGAATTACATTGTATTTCCCACAATTTTGTAATCCACTCATCTGTTGATGGACACCTAGGTTGGTTCCATAATTTGGCCACTGTGAATTGTGCTGCTATGAACATGGGTATGCATATATTACTGTAGTTTTCTGGTTTCAATCCCTTTGGTATGATACCCAGTAGTGGTATAGCCAGATCATATGGTGGATCCATTCCCAGTTTTCTGA